>KK499764.1:1773160-1810660 GCA_000688715.1 Glossina pallidipes | reverse complement strand
ATATAGAAGTATTTTATTATCAAGACTTAGTCACCGCAGTACATACGAATACCTTCGCTTTCAGTCTTATCTGGGTTAGCTACGTAATTATATCGCATGGATTGTATGTGAGGTGATAATCTAAATGGATTCCCAAGAATTTGATATAAGTTGCCTGGGGTTTGGCAACACTATAGCAAAGCTATTGGAGAACATGTTTCCCCTATTTGCTCGGGGACCGTCATATACATGTATATGGTTTTGAATTCCTTGCCTTGAAGGCTGCTTAACGCAACGGGCATTAAAGATTTACCTCAAGGCGAATATGGAATTTTTTTTTTTTTTGCTAGTTTTTTAATCCATTTTGAAATGTTTCTACAGCAAAATCGCCTGCTCCCTTAGTGTGCATAGGAAAATTGTTGATGAAGAAAGCGTTTTCATTGAATTGAGAGAAACTTTTTTAAGAACTTTGCACAAATCTTAATTCTTTTCTGCTTTGACATGTCTTTGGGTTTGTAAATTTCGTCTTACGTCTTAATTACAGCATAAGTAATGGGTTTTCTTTGACTCAGTTAATTGCCTTCCTTACCACTTAACTTTAAGTTCATTGAGATTTTTGTGTTAAATACTTAATTTAAATATTTAATTAAAATGAAGAAAAGCAAATAAGACTTTACAACACTCATTAGTTCATTTTCTGCACTATCAATCAAACTGTCTTTTACATGTACATGCGCAACTGTTACTAAGGAAGAATACGAGTAAAAATAAAAAACACAAGATAGGAATTTTATTCAGTTTGCAACGAATATTCGAACCCTCATGCTTGGTATCTTACCAAAAATGTACATGATATGCGATGAAGAAATCAATCCTTTCGGGTACCTGACCCTAAGTGGGTTTGAACTTTCAATTACATTATGTATTATACATCATAAGGCACATGTTATACAGTCATGCTACATACAGGTATTGACAGGTGGTAAAGCTGCTCTAATTCGAAAAGCTATTCAAATATTAGGTTACATTGAAACTTCTCCGCGGGATGGTGTTGACGTCTATATGTCGGGCATCACTCACCTGATTGTCTCAAACGAACATGTGCTTAAAACATGACATTTCAGATTACATTTTTTGTAAAAACAATTTTCCAATGCTTTGCTCGTGTAAGAAGTTGTATTGATTTGAAAATGAGTGAAATATCTGAAGATATACGCTAAAAAACAACAACAACTTGTGAAGTGTACGATGAGAATGCTGTGAGTGAAGAAAGGAAGGGCACAAGAGCGATTTGCTCGATTGCGTTCCGGAAATTTCGATGTCAAAGATGCACCTAGAGCTCTCGAAGAAAAGTCGATGAAATTTTCCAACTCGTCGAGCAAGATCGTCGCGCAAGCTGTCAGGAAATAGCGGAGGCCCTAAACATCGGTCACATGACAGTTTGAAAAGAGCAGACTACAAAAAGAAGCTTGACAGACATCTGTGTCAAATTTCACGTCAGTCCGGTTTTGTATGACACAAAGAGTATTTTTTCCGACTTTTATCATACAACGTGTGATTTTATTAAGCAAAGGGCTATCAATGGGTCGCGAAACCGATTATTAGGAAAGATGAGACTTGGATCGCCGCATACGACTCGGAAAAAAACGATCCATCGAACGAATATTGTGCAAAAGGTGAGTCAAGACTGAAAAAATCGCGGCCAGAGTCGCTCAAAAACCTCGGGCTGTGTTGCGCACTACGAATTCTTTCCGTCGGGTCTAAACGGAGCAACAACAAGAAATATTATTTAACGATTATGCGCAGTTTGCGCGAGGCTATTCGCGAAAATATAGATAGTAGTATGTGCGTTTTCACTGGAGTATAAGTAAGGAGTGGAATTGGGAAGTATTGAAATGTGATGGTTTGCGAACAACACGTGAACAATTGCATGAAAGGTTTTTTGCATTTTATAGTGGTGACTAATGATAAAAAAATTCATAAGAATTGTAGAAGGACATCGACGGCAAAGTTAGATATTTACGGCGCCAAGTTATACTCTATATTTGTTGGGATCAAATGTAGGGTGCAACTCGACTTCCGATCGTTGCCTTCTTTTGAAGATCTGTTGGGCTCGAGCGGTTATTTCTTATTGACCGTTCCTGATTTTTTAATAAGCTCTTACAATAACAGGAAGCGGGGACTATCTCGTGAATATCACGGGGCCTTTTAGGCGGATATAAAAAATTATATACTACTACTTAGAGCTGCAGTAAAACGTTTCAAATGTTTTCGAAAACCGAAAATAACTTGTTCCAAGTAGGGGGAATTAGTTTAGTAAATAAATTTTTGCCACAGCAAGTTGTGTCGAAACTTTTTGAGTCTTACCCCGTCTCTAGGTCTAGGTGTAATTTGCTTATCGACTCTTTTCATTTTAAATTGGAAATTCTTTCAAACAACTGTAAATAGTTTGTTGCGAACTTAGTTTGGATACGACTCTAAGGAAGACATTGTAACTATATTTGATTAAAGCGCATGATTCTATGATTGAGGCGTTTATTTTGAAAGTGGAATAAGTCTGTTTAAAAAAAAAAGAAGACAAGTACAAACACTATAGGGGGGAACAGCCCATCATTAAATACCCTATACCACCTTACATATATCACATCTCAACTTTTCAAAATAACGCGTGTGTAACACGTTGTTTGCAAGTAGCCGAAAAACTGGTGCGATCCGAAGCGTTGGTCCTTGGGCCAAAATCGATCGGTCTATCAAGTTTCATCGAGACATGTGTGTGTAGTGTGTAGACTGAACACAAGAAAACAAGACAGATAGACAGATAAGCTTAAATCGATGCAAAAAGGTGATTCTGAATCGATTGGTTTATCCCAATTTTTTCTAGATATTGCATACATTTCTTATAACCTTCTACCACAAATGGTGTAGGGTATAAAAACATTAAGAGAATGATAATTATAAAGAAAACTTAGTACGACAATATATAGTCAAAAAAATTCGTATTTCCTAGTGATGCAGGAAGCCAATGCTTCAAGTCCACTGGCTGGCAGAAATTTGGCTCACCTAAGCTCACTTAAGCGAATCAAGGTTGCCGCATTTTCAAGTTGTTGTACGCGTGTTTCGAATGAAACCTGCATCCTAAGGATTACAAAAAATATCATCTCGCTGTTTGAAGCACTTACAGAATGTGAGAATCTAAATTTTACGATTATATATATATAGAATATAGAATCGTAAAATTGGCACCATAAAGCCAATGTCCAGTTTAGTCCAGTGGCAATGAAATAAATATCATTGAAGAGAAATTTTTATTTATGGCTCGTTGTTTTGAAATCATAGATATGGCAACCCTGGAAAACCACTGTCTACTATTTTCCCCAGGATTACTTACTGTGAGTATTGTAAGGTAATATGGTGTCTTTGCTATTTTCACGTATTTATCCGACTTCTTCTCCTCGGATTAACTTCGTACCACTGAGTTTTGATTTTGTAGGTTAACTTTGGTCCTATTTATACAAATTGTTTGGAGAAACTTTTACTCACAATGCTTCCTCTGGTCTTGTCCGTTCGAATATTACGATTCAGCTCTCTTGACCCGACTGAATTTGCCTTCTGAAGATATTGTGCTTATATGCCATTTCACAAGCAAGTTACTTATATTACCTAACAGCAGAAATGCAGATCGTGAAATATCTGGCAATAACAAAAAATCCACTTGCCTGCCTCACTTCTGAATTATACGATTCAATTGTTGATTGGTCGTTATATATATATATATATATATATATATATATAAATACCATTTTTTACACAGTGGGTGATAAAGTTAATATACCCACTTTTTTTATGTAGAAAACACAGGATTTTGTTGGACAAGTAAGAGTTTAAGGCAAACAAAAGAGAAATTCTTATGTTCTTAAGTGAGTCAAAGTGGAAAGAAAGGAAAAACCGCAATTCAGGCAACTATTACATTACATCATTAAGTCTTTTGCTAGAATTTTAAATAACGGTCTCTCCAAGATTTCTTTTAATGTAATATAAAGCCTTATTAGACAAATAAAGACGTAGTCGTTAAGAGAGTTATCTAAGAATTTGAATAAATTATAGTAGAAGTAGACAAAAGATCTCGACTAATAACTCAATGGTTGTGGGTTCAAATCTCAAGTGCGGTAGAGTTTCACTAAAGCCGGTAGCCTTAGATAACAGTACTACCTTAGGACTTTGGTCGTAAAATTTCTTTCTCTAAGAGGAATATCGCAGAAAATTTAATGTACATATATATAGAGAATGTATAGATATTCTTTACTTTATTTGCATTAGAGGAAAGAGAAATATGGGCGTCAAGCGATTTCATTGAAATTTATGTCTCTATGTCGTCTGGTGTTTACGGTTTACTAAGTCGCAACAATTTGAGAAAGGAAACAAGGCTTTCTTGACTTATATACTCGAGGAAGATCATATTCGAAAGCGAGCGGAGAAAAAGCATGTACCCATTTATACACACCTCGCACATATCCCAGTGAAGGAAGATGGGGTTTACAAAGCAGCCGTTTAGATCGAACTTTGCTTTCGTTAATTTTTTACATGCACATCAGAGTTTATATTAGATTTGGGAGATAATTTTAACCTTTAGAGACACCAATCACCCACAGATAAATTATCGCTGTGACTAAATTCCCAGAATCCCAGGTGATTAGCCGACAAGTTAGAAATTGCGACTACCACACCAATGTCTGCAGATAGACTTTACTTTGGTCGAAGCTACAATGAATGCTCAGTATTGCGCACAGACTTATTAGGCTGTGGCCATCACCGTCTTATCGCTTTCTCTCCTCCACAATTCTTCCTGATCGTCAGCGTCGTGTTACACGAATAGCTGACATCTATCTTCTAAGTGAGTGGTCATATTAAAAGAAAAAAAAAGGGCAGATTGTTGCCTGTTAAAATCGAAAAAAGTGGAATGGAAAGCTAAAATTTCTTCCATATATTTCTTATTCAATCTTATAAATCGAGTTCGGAAAAGCAAGAAAATCCAGTTCATCGCTTTTTTACAGTTACCATTAAGTTGCAATGCTCTGCTATTTGTAGATGATCAGTTAACCGATGTAATGTTTGTAGTATGGGCTTCAAATCTAATTTTAATATAATCCGTCTCTCCGTCCGCTTTTCTCCTTTCATTTTTCCTGTAGAAAATTATCCAGGGCTCTGTTTTTTTTCTTCTAAGTTTTCATTTTTTCCTTTTTTTTCAAACTTTACTTCAAGCATTTAACCATTTATATGAATATATATATAAACATAGATAGATAGAATTGACTTCTTTTCTCTCTTAATTTATTTGCCGTGAAAGTGGATGAGTTCTTTTGCTTCTAAAGCTACACTTGTGCTGCATTGTCGCAACATTTAGCGCGAACAATGCAACTCTGTTAATATTAAAGTGCAGAAGAACATCAATCATCACCAGTGCGCTGCCTTTGATCTCAACGACACTTCTTCGTCAGAGTAACGGTAAAAACTTGCTGCAAAAGATAACAACGATAAGCGAACAATTTCACGATCATTAATAATTGATACGTTCAAAATGACTGAGTAAAGGAACGCCATGTCTTTTCGGACTATCTAACAAATCTATACCGTTTCGCTTGGCTTACTTCACAGGTTGCTTGTGTTGTCTGTCTTTATGTGTGTGTAAAAAGTTGGCAATTAAAGTCATTTTAACATTTGCAACTGTAGTTGTTGGGTATTAAAAACCGTCAAATGACATTAGTGAGATTGTTTGTAACCTAGCAGCAATGAATTACGAATAATTTACAACATTACTTACATACAAATGTCGATGCCATTTTCTCGCTCACGCACATATACGCAAACATAGCTAACTATGTGCAGCTTGGGGGCGACGAATTTTGGGGCTTATGACTGACAAGAACAACGAGACCGTCTCTAAAAGCTTCTTGATTTAATGCTTGATGTTCGCAAATTAAAGTTTTGCAATTATTTAAGATACAAAAAAATAAAAAAAAATTAGCTCTCTTTCACTTTCCTTAACATAAATTTAATATCTTTTATTTTGGTTTATTTCCTTCTGTGGTCGCGTGATTATTATTGCCAAGCATGTCATTTGAATGTATTATACAATAGGTGGCACCGGTTAAAGTCGTCATTGTCTTTGCACGAAAAGGGAACGTAAGACGTAACATTTGCAGTGAGCATGCTTTGTTTGGGTTCCTTTCATTCCGGTGTGCTTTAATGGGTTAATGCATGCCGGTTGTTTGTAGTTTTGAATTACAACAAAAAAAAAAACTTTTCTTTTTTTCTCTCTAAGTTGTTTTTACGTCCTGTCCCCTCGTTTTTGTTCGTCTTTTCTTATCTTATCTTGTCCTTCTAAAGTATGAAAACTTTAATGGAATTTTTTGATTTTTTTTTTTTTTTTCAAATTTTATTTATTTTTTTTTGCTGAAAGTGTAACAAAACTCAGGTGAGTTTTCAGAGCATTGTTAAAAGTGTTGTTGATCTTTCTGCTTCTCTTTGTTCTTGTCTTGTGCGGTCAAATGTCGACTTGTTAAATGCTTACGAATGTTTAACTGCGTGTGGTTTTTAACTTTCATTTATTTACTTTCAAGATTTAAATTAAATATCAATTAATTACAATAAGAATTTTGTTACAGAAATGAAAGGATTTCATCGAAATACAAATACGAGTTTTGTAAAATCGTATTGAACGAAGTAGGAAAGTGAGTCTATAGTTTATTGAAGTCGCATTTTATACTCTGTGAACCAAAACTAAGGTAACAACAAGCATTGCTTCGAAATTATTATATGAACTTCACCCGCCAGTGCAGGTAGTGACTCGCGGAGAGACTAACAACAATTCGCAGAACATTGAAAAGGTGAAATGCGTTAACAGAAAACTGACAGAATTCAATTCATTATCGATGACTCGCTTTTAAATTGATATATAAGCAAAGTGCAGGAGATCAGAAGAGTCAAAATTGGTCAAGCCAAGGTTGTAAATATAAGCTCCTGGAAATAACTCATTTATAAATAGACCTCGTAGATCTATGCTATCCTAAAATTCGCATCTTCACGCAGTGGTACGAGCTTAATTTCCGAAAAGCTTCGGAGAAAAGCGTCAATTCCTAAAACGCCGTACGTAGCGTATATCGGATTAATAGCGGGAATATTATGAGGCTGAAAATATTTTACTTTTACATATTATATCGTAGTAAGAGAGATCTCTTTGACGGAATTGATGAAATGATCAAAGTCAACGGAGATGAGAAGCTGAAGTTTTATAAATAAAAGTTTTAATTAATGGATGATAGCTATTGTAACGTCGTGACAACGTCGAAACAAAGCACGACTTTTCTCTTCCATTGCACACAATTCCTCAATTCATTTTATTTCAACTCTTATTTTTATATTAAAATAACAGGATGTCTTCAATACCTATATAGTTCGAATATGAGAAACAACAGAGTGATTATGCGGAAATTATCGTAGATTCGTCGAATGTTTGTCACTAGGAGACATAATAATACATTTAAAATTATGAATTTGCACTGGAACAAGATAATCGATTTAGCTATGTACGTTTGCTTGCTATCTATCCCTTTGAAATCGCGATTACCATCTCGAAACGTTGCCCGAACAACCAAATTAATCCCAAATTCTTTCTCTTTGATGAGCTTGCATGTCTGTCCGTCTGTCTATTATCTGTTGTAAACATTCTCCTGGCCGCAAAAACGAAGCTATCGATTGCAAATTTGGCAGAAAGTTTGAGATTGTTTACAGGCAGGTTGGTAATCAAAAATGGGCCAAATCGGTTGAAAGCCTACACACCTACAGTACTACGTAAACTGACAACGTCTCTGATTTTTAAAATGGAACAAAAAATTGATTTTTTCCCCATTACGCATGAAATATAGGAGATACATCTACAAAAATGCGAACATGTATTCTATGGGCGATGCTTTACTACCTATAGGACGCCTACCCAGCATTATAGTCTATCAAAATTTCATATTTTTTAAATACCTATGTGAGGCGCCGAAACAAGTTCGCAAAAAACCCATAAAGTATACAAATTCTTGTCCAGTTTCAAATTTAGAATGCACCTAAGGATGTCCGTCTATTCGCCTGTTCATTTGTCTGGCTTTGCGACTATTTACTAACGGGGGTAACGATTGTACCCTTTAGCGAAAATTACTTACAAATTTACAAAAAAAATTTGGAAGTCACTCAAATTTTTGGGAGGACATGCGTATAACGCCTACACGCCTACACGTCTACATGCCTACACTCCTTTGCGCAAATACTTTTATTTTGAAAATAGAAAGAACCAACCGCGCCCACTCCACTATATGTAGAGCATGAAAATTTAGTGCTTCTACTTATTTCGTCTTTTTAGGATAAAAAGATTTGTTCACAACCGAATGTAATTTTCTTGCTTATTTATGCTCTTATGCTCCTCTATGAAATTCGTTATCGTCTTTTGAATTTAATTTACTTACGTTTTATAATACATATACAATATTTTGTAATTGATCGAAATCTCAAATAGTTTTACTAGGGATACAAAAAAAAGCTATAATAATCATAATAATAATAATATTTTAATTGATGTGCGGGTGTTTTACAATGTGATTTGGAGAAAAGAGACCATAGAAATTGTATGAGAGAAAACGTAACGTAACATAAATATACAAAAACGATTTACAGATTTACATAGATGTACATATTAAGTTTCCAATTATTTTTCTTAATGAATATGAAAATATTTGCCTGAATATGGAAGAATGTGAACGTATTTAACTTTTATGTTCAATTTATTTATTTATGCTCATATGTGAAATGAAAATTTTTAAACAAAATACGATTTTTTGTCAAACAAAAAAAAGTTTAATTTAATTTTTTTTTTTATGGTAAATTAATGAAAAACAAACCGTGACATCCTGTGCAGAGGTGGGCTGAGGGCTGAGGGCTGATTAGGTGAGCGTAAATTTGTGTTAGGTTAACAAACAGGGCGTTATGTTTACAAGCGCACACCATCATTCTGTAAAAGATTCTTCAGCAGACAGACAACAAATTATGTAAAGCAACGCAAACTATGTGTGCGTTATTTTATTTATTTTTTTTTTCTGCCGTATTTTCGTAATCACTAAAGCGAAAAGCCAGTTTACTAATTCCTTTATTCCGTTTGTAACACGCAGAATGAAAGAATACACACACACACACACACACGCACATACACACGAGCAAATGTTGCAATTAAAAAAATTTGCTTTGTTGTTTCTTTTCTAATAGCCTGGAATTCTCGCAACCCTCTCTCTGTCCGTCCGCCCGTTCATCTCAATGTGATTTGTTGTTGAAATATTTATGATCAAAAAATTGAGATATAGAAGTTAAACTTAGCGAACATACGGCATGAACGGGCGAGTTGGCTTTTAAAATTGGGCATGGTCTTTTCAAAATCATTCAACTATTAGTTAATGAATTAAAACTTACCTTACAAAATCCTGAATTGATTTAAAATATTGCATAAATACTTCGTTGACCGATCAAAAGACAGAAAGAAAGTGAAAAGTGTCCCGCTCGGCTAAGTGAGACGCCCGCAGTTATAAGTACAAGGATGTTTTCTGAAACGAATAAAAAGATCACAAGCATACATGTGAAATGTGAGTATTACATAACTACTATGATTCACTTGAAAATGTTGTTTGGATGCCTTAAATAAATTCGTGCTTTGTGCTTAGAATTTTTTTGTACTCTATAGCACTAATAGCATGCTGTACGGTTGTATGTGAAACTGAGAAGAGCTTAAAATTGATTCGACTATTATAATACTGATCGATTCAGAATCATTTTCAGAATTGATTAAGCTGCCCTGTTCATCTATCTACCTGTCCGACTTTCTGTCGGTTCATCTTATGTCTGCCATAGATCGCATTTTTCTGAGATATGATGATGAAATTCGGTAGATTCTGGTTTGGTCCAACGACAATGCGGCTGTAAGTAGATGGAATAGGGGAGGAATAGTATGATTTTAGAAAATAATTTCAGTTAGAAATCTGGAGCAGATTCCATTAAAAAGGTGTCCTTGCGCGGGAACAAGGTATCATTTTTGACATTTTATGACAAACATAAATGCAGCAGTGGTGGCAGCGTGTTTAACGGTCGTTCTTGCCTAACTGCAACGTTCTTGCTTATTTCACTTTCGTTTTTTTTCTTTTGTTCCTTTACGCTTAGTTGGTGCTAAGGAAGCTTAATTCACTTAGAAAAATATTTATCAAACGAGACGAGCCAGTCGCCAACAGAATGTTTCCGCACTGAGCCACGGCTATCTTGTGAACAAAATTGTGTCGAGAGCAATAAATGATGATAGAGGCGAATGTTGAGATGTAGTAGTAGTAGTAGTAGTAGTAGTAGGTGTCTCTTCCTTAACAAATGAACAACATTCTTGATTTCCGCGTTCCTAGTCCTATAAAAGTTGCGCGTATACGTATTAATGATAGTGCGAGAAAAAAGTATTAAGAGATTTTTTTTTTTCACTTTTTATAAAAATAATTTTTTTATTTAAAATAAATTTATTTACACGCATAATGGTCATTACGTACTTTGGCCTTTGGCCTTTTTTTGTGGTAAGGTCATTATGCCCTTATACAATGGAACTTTTGAAATATCTGAGCGAAAAATTTGATCAAGTGTTTTGCAGTTAGACTTACACTATTCAGAGAGTTCATCAAATTTTTGATCAACATATCACTCGACGGCCAAACATCGAACTTCATTGTGTATCCAGCCTTAGCCGCCAATTTCTGATCGTTATTCCTTAGCAATGGCAGGGCCGTTTATGTAATACATCTACATCTGTAACACTTCGTCTGCATCGAAATTTGCAAAAGATCGTGGGACACTGAATGTTTTCGGCAATTGCGCTCGTTTTCACACACTTACATAACATAACATAAACGTTGACAAAATGAAAAAACAGAAAATTGTGAGGTGAAATGTTGTCTTTCAAAAACACGTCAGTATGACGCAATCCGATTAGTGTTGTTGCCCTATAGTGACATAAATCTTTCAATACTTTTTCTCTTACCTAATATAAGCATGACTTTTCCCATGTATATGCCTTTTGTTCAAACTGCACGGAAGGAATTTATTATTATGGGATTACATTTCATCACACTATACACATGGATGGTAGCGGCATAGAGCTAAAAATTCCGTATACCTGTGAAATAATTGTGCATGTTTGTAGCAAACCTTCTTTTCCATACCATAAAGTTAGTTGCTGACGGCAGAAAAAACAAACAAGAGTAACGGATTTTATTCGGCTTAAAACGAATTATTTGGCGTACACGGGAACTTGTATCTACATTATAATATTGTTAAGGTAGTTCTACACTTTTTCCTTTTTCTTTTTTTTACATTTTGAATAATTACATTAAACACTGTTTTTTTTTGTTTTTTTTTTTTTTGACTTAACAGCAAGCGGGGTATTAATGTAATGGAAATATAATATCTCCAGTTGAAGCTCGGATAAATATTCGAATGAAAATTTTGTGATTTTATTTTTAAACTCCTTCATCATGTTTGTTTTCTATTTCAGTTTAGTTCATTTTAAAAGCTCCGAAAACGGACAAACAGAGAGAAAAACGTAAGACTAGGCTGATGATCACAATTAAATCAAGTCGTCAATTGGAATTATTACTTTCGTTATCTCTATACGGGTGACAAGAAGAAGAATGTATTTAATATACACTTCTGTGATGTTGAGTGCAAAGAAAATTACTTGAGCATAAAGTAAAACTGAGTGCTATGTATATACATGTATATATATATATTTAAAGAGATTTGTAAAAATGAATGGGTTCGCCTCTTTACATTTTATAATAAAATAAAATTTCAGGTGATGTTTAACGATAAATCGTTGTGTAAATTACGTTACGAAGAAATAAAATTTAATAGAAAATAATAAATAAAATAAGAAAAGAAAATATGAGATACTTTGCAATGAATTAAAAACAAAAGATTTAAGTGAAGAATTAAGTCTTACGAAAACAAAGTCTTTTTTTCATAACATTTACTAAATTGATTGAATCAATAAATTTTTCATATATTTAAGCTTTAATTTTAAAAAAAAAACCGGTTAATTTTGACATAAGACTTTATCATATTCACAACAGCATTCTGTTTTCGGAAATCGTAACGCCTAAGCGTAAGAGTTTTTCTTTTATGAAAATGATTTGAATTGGACCACGTCCCCGCTCGACTAGGCATTATTGTAATAAGTCCAAAATTTCGCGAAGAAAGAAGAAAAGAGAAGAAGAGAAAAGAATACTTATATAACTTTGGATCGGATGGGACAATTTCTGAAATCATCTGCGATATAACATATTCCGTGTATGTTCAGAAGTTGCATTTTTTATGATAAGAAGGTGTTATTTTCAACACTTCGAATCTTGGAACAAGTATTTGGATCCCGATCCATATAAGGGTTCTACAGAAAAACAAAGGTTTATATACCAAAAAGGTCTAATTTTGTAATATATTACAATGGAAATTTGTCCTTGGTAAACCACCCACAGGGAATATAGATCACATAGATGGATTTTCTAGATCGCATCATATATATAGAGGGGCTCTCATGAAAGCAAACCCTTCCATTTGTGCTTTGTTATGACAAGAGCGCTCGCAACTGGAAAATAATAAAATCTTTGACATCCTCAAATATCGGGGCTTTCATCAATATAATGCGTTTACATAAAATGCACAACTTTGTGGTATAATATTAAGAAAATGGATGAATGTATTAGGCGAAGTTGTGTAAGGCATCTAATGGTGCTTTCCCGATTACAGCATTCTTATATGTTTCCATTTATCAGAATTTATTTATCTTTTTCAAAACCACTCTTTTCTGTTCCGCGACGATATGCCATATTTCCATTATTTCGTAGTACCTTTGATTATCGCTATCATTACCATACAAACCAATGTCTGAAGGGTAGCTAAGTCGTTTGTATTAAGGAGGGCTTGAGGGGTCGATCGGCCCGGATTCGAATTTATACTCCAGAAGACCTTTGTATTGCTTTTTAGATCAACACCTTTTTACTGACTGCAAGTCGCAATCGTTTGTCTATTACGGCTACAGCTTAGCACGATTTCTTTTCAATTTTAAAGTTTGCTTTTTATGACTCAATTAATTATTTGTATATACTTATCGTTTTTTTTTTTCTCGCTTAGACTCTGCTTAGAACTTTATGCTTATCAAGTGTATGCATCCGTGGAGACATATATAGCACAAAAATTAAATTAAACACTTTAACAAAAGGTTTTCATCTACATAACCAAACGCATTTTATACTGAGATGAAAAAACCTTGTTTTTAGCATCATTACAAGGAAAATACATTTGTTACATGTACTATTTATGGTAAGCTTTATATCGACATCTGTTCCAATTTATTCGCTATTGTAGGCGTACTTGCAGGCGAATCATTCTCATTGTTTTTGGACAAAGTATCTGTTTAATCTGAGTTTCAAGTCAGTGTGAGCCGATACTCAAGTTTAGGTTCCACGATCGTAAGCTTTCTACTAGTACGTAAACCGTAGATGCACTGAATAAAATCGACTGGTAATCTTGGGCGTACGGAAAGACAAATCTAATAATTTTCCATCTTTCGATGTGTAAGTGTAAAATAAATAAAAATATTTTTGCAAAGAAATCTGAAATAAATAAATTGACACTCAAAACTTGAAATCGTATGCATGGCATAAGTACTAATAAAATATATGTGAGATTTTGACGCACACATTTTCGTATAATATTTGATAAAAGCACAACGCTCTTTAATTGAAATTATTAGCAGCTGCCTTTGACAATCGGTTCCAATTAACTAGAATTGTTAATAAATATTTCATTATTTGGCAAAACCAAGCACACGACCATGGCAACCATGCGTCCGTTTATGTGCATGAAAACAAGTTGAATAAAATATTGAATTTTCCAATTCTAACTGCAAATAAGGGCAATCGCGAGCGTTTTCATAAGAGCCATGAAATTTTTTAAATTATTAAATACTTTTTATACCCTACACCACCTGTAGTAGTACAAGGGTATATTAACTTTGTACGTATGCATGTGATTCAAAATCACATTCTGGATGAGATTTAAGCTGTCTCGACCACAACGTCTCAATATGAAAGTACGTGAATACGTTTAAGGTGGGCCGTGGCCCACTATAGTGCTTTTATTTATATTATATTTCCAGTAGAACATGTATGCTACCGTGTAATTTTTATGCAACAGATTTCTATAAAGTTTGAAAAGGAAAAACGTCTTGCTATTATTTCTACAGACAAGAGTGGAAAACATAATTAAACGAATTATATCTTACATAACCGAAGACACAAAGCAAATGAGAAGAAAAAGCGAGAAAGTGTCGCTATACTGATAAGCTGGCACCGCTTCCTAATGTTATTAGCATAGACAAATAAATAGTCCTTAGGGTTGCATAAGAAGCTTAATAATTATGCGGAACCAACAGCAAAAGTTCAATATTTGCATAAGATTTGCAAGTCTTTGTTTGTTTTCCTTTCTTCTCCTTATTTCTTTTAAGGAATTGTGGTCTTATTACCATGTGTTGTACTTGTCCTTTTGCATTTGCCGTATGTCATAAATTCGTTGTGTCATTTCATTACAAATTTTCTTATTCTTTAGATATAAGGAAAGGTTACCTAACATTTTCCAATTTATTTTGAAATTCGATAAACAACACCTTGCCATTTGAATCGATTAATGTACTTAAAAGGCCTTTAGATAATCGTAGCGTTGGAACTAATTCATATCTGCCGCGGCCTGGCTCACAGATTAAATTAATGGCGAACCCAAAAAAAAAAAAGAAAAGGGACGAGTTAAAGAAACTGAAATATGTTCGCGCGTTCTTTGGTCGTCCTCGGTAATATGTCTCAGCACTACGTACATATGTCCGTCCATATCGTCTATTGCCCGTCCTTCCGCCGTGTACCTACTTTAGTCAAACCATTGCAATTCTCATGTAATGCGTTCAAGCATTAAAATATACAAAAACATATACACACAAGTAAAAATACTACAGTTTGCCACGGTCCACCCTATAATTATTCAGATAACGACTTTTTAAAATAAAAGGTTATTAGGAAGGGATCCAAACCACTTTCAATAGCGTTTGTTTGTGGCACAAAAACGGATCAGTGTACCGAACTGCATCAAAATATTTCAAAAGTTGCGGCTTGTTAGCTGAACATAAGAATACACAGCGGACGGATAGACAGGCGAATACCCTGGGTGAACTCGGTATAAAAAAGGTGGATCTATATAAAGTCGTTCTAGTTGTTGCATACCTTGTACCATAAGTGATGGGGAAGATTTTAACAAGTAAAAATACAGCAAGCCCATTGTTGGGCAACGCCGATCGTTGGTTACCTTTCACCAGCTCCTTTATAACAGCTATACATTCGTTTTGGTAATGATATACCAAAAGTGACATATTATTCTCGTGCAAAGGCATAATTTTAGTAAAAGCATGCATATTGAAGGATGCCCAAATCATCACCTGATCTGGTCCAAATTTAGCAAACTTAATTTACTTTCCAAAAATAATACAATTTTTATTTTTGCGGTTTCCTCCATAAAAAAAAATTACAGATAGACTTCGTCTCCACATAAGGTCTTGCGTTTCATAACAGCCCCCGGAGTCTAAACATTAGACCTACACGATCCAAATTCACTATCGTCAAAGTTTTTGTTAAATTGCTACTATGGACCTATTCCCGTCATAAAATGTCTCAAGTTAAATCTTTGTTCTGAAGCGCTTCCTATTTATGAGAAATCTTATACGGAGTAGGGTTCAAGAAATACACCCATGTGGTTCAAATTTGGTCCATTTAATTTTTATGTTAAATTCCTATTGTGAACAAATTTTCACCACAAAACATTAAGAATTAGTAAACGAAATTGTAGTCCTTTTTCCATGTAACGACTTTCCAAAATAAGGCGTTATACTCCCCAAATAAAGTCGAAAAGTGCGGTCCATTTTTAATATCGTTTGTTGTTGGTACTCAATGTACGTCAGCTCACCAAACTTTATTAAAATATCTCAAATATTGTGACCTGTAAGACAGGCGGACAGACAGATAGACAAGCTTAGACCGTTTCAGAAAGTGGTGTGAGTGGTGTAGGGTATAATTAATACCAAAGTACATGCAGTAAAGCCTTAACGTACTACAATGGGAGGAAAACATAGTACACTACATCCTGCTCTTGAATACTCGATCATTAGTTGAGCACAGCACAGTTCTTCACATTTGCGCTATACGCAACGTCTAAGCTTGAAAGCTTGAAAGTAATGGTGTATATTGTCAAACAGAATGAAGGCCGCCATTGCCGAAACGCCAACACACTACATAGATATAAAAATATGCCAAGTTATGCGTACAACGTCGCCAATAATAACAATGCGAAAGTTACGATAGCTACTATCATATGTGATGAAACAATACGGACAGTGTGTATCAGTAGCGGTCCCGAATTCGTTACTACGGTGGGAAACCTCTATTTTCAACGGGCTGTCGATGGCACTTGGACACGATGTATCAAGCATTAAAACGACGCTCAAAGAGCTTATCGTGCTCTGAGCTAAAGATGAGAATGTGAAGATCGAGTTGACGGCACAATCGATCGATGTAATTCTTAATAACTCAAACGATTATTACATTTTCTTTTCGAAAGAGGCAAACCGAGAAAATGAAATCGTTTAATACCTACACTAGCGTTAATCGTTCAACTTGTCCATGATGATCTCGTGTAGTTGAATAAAAATTCAATATATACATGATCCCCACTCGCTGTCATAAATGTTATTCTTTTTAATATATATAGATATGTCTTAAGAGTGACCCTTAATTCGTTGTATCTCTGTGTGGCACATCACTTTTCAAGTGTCATTATCTCATAGGAAGTTGTGCAAGTTTCTCTTTCCTTTTTATAATAAATTATTTTTTAAATACATATGCAAGTCGATCCCACTATGATAATTTATATCTACTATAGAATATTTGTGAGACACATATCTATGCGTAGATATTATTCTAAAATCTGAAATCTTATCCAACCTCTAAAGTGGTGGTTGACGAGTGCAATTAATCCATTTAAACGTGAGAAAAAGTATATTATACGAAAAACAAAAAAAAAAAAAAAAAAAATTGTATTTGAATTCCGCTTGAAATTATGGTAAACTATGCGTAGTATGTGTAAATTTTGATTAAATATATATACAGTTGAAATAATTACACACCGACAAACTAAATACTATGCATTAAATGAAAAACATGAATATATTAACCAAGTTAAAAACCGAGGTATTTAGTGAAAAGTTCAACTTGAATTATAAATACGTACAAAGTGCAGATAAACCACAACATAGAGAAGCCATAAATAAATCTAGAAAATTAATTACATATAAACACACACGTATGCATACGCTGCATTCACACCGATTCCGACTGCTTGAGCTCGTTCTCACATGCAGTTTAGCTGGCATAGTGAGTGCATGAAAAAAAGCCATCACTTACAGGTGTTTATGTAGTAAAACCGAAAACTATTTTTTTTATTTAGTTATTTTTTTTTTTTTTTTTTTTTTTTGATATCCTGACGTTGCTGAACCCATATCCGCAGTTAAGGTGTGCATTAAGTTTGCGATTTTGTTTGCAACTCTTAGAGCATGTGCATCGAAAGTTCTCTATATATATATATATATATATAAATATTATATATATATAATATATATATAATATATATAATATATATATAATATATATAATATATATATATATGGCGTGGCATAGTGTTAAAATAGTGTTACGAAAATGCCATATTTGATGATTTGAGTTTCCATGAAAGTTCGTCGATTTTTTAAGAAACAAAATTCTAAAGAAAGGGGGGGGGGGGATGGGCAAACCAAGCACACAAGATTAACAATAATTGGTGGAAATGTAGCGGAAAAATGGATTAACGTATTAAATATCTCGCGAAGAATTTAGGTAACTTCCTAGTAACGGAGTCTATGAGCAGAATATTTACCGAAAGAGAGAGAGAGAGAGAGAGTGAGAGTGAAGCCAACTTCAATTGCACTATTCAAGCGGACAAGAGTGAATATAGAACCTCCTGTAAATAATTTATAAATAGATCTCGGAGTTATATAAAATAAAGCCTTATGCTATCCTAAAAATCGCAATTCAATGATATGAACTTCATTTCAAAAGGTGTGGAATAAATAAGGTTTACGTTACAATCTATTTACCTGTCCATCCGTTTGTCTCCTCTTGCTCAATACTCATATGTACATGTGTGAAAAATGAACGTAAGTTTTTCATAAATACATTTACGATGCTTGAGAATTGAAAATATGCGGAGAAAGAAAAAAAGGATTGCAAAAAACTCTCCATTCCATGCAAAATAACTGCAGCCAGCAACTATCGGGGAACGTTTTCTACCGTTCACTGAAACATTATTCAGAAATGATACATGATGTAAAATTTCCATAATTTTTAACATACGCGCTTTAATTCGTTGAGATCAAGTGTTCAAATATCTTTGTTTTTTTTTTTTTTTTTTGCTTTTTTAGGAAAAAATAGATGGCATGATGGGTATCGCAAAATTCGCCTACATTCAAACATGATTTATATCTTACTCGTTGACTTTCCCGATTTTGTAGACCGAAGTTTGTGGCTGTTTTTTTTCTCGCACAATTCATTGCAGAATGGCTTGTTTGAGTGAAAAAGCTTGAATAGTAATGAAAGTTTATAAATAAAACGCATACATGACAAGTGAAGTCGAACTATTTTTTTTTTTTTCTTGTTTCTTTCATATACATGTGCCCGTGTGCATATGGTTCTCTGTAAATGTACGAATATATAAAAACGCGAACATATATATATATATTTATTTATATATTTATATTGTTTTAGGTATAAGCTCATAAATTTCCATAAAAATGAGTTAAAATTGTAGTGGGAAAGTTTATTTTATAATTTACTAATTATGTATAGTGGTTTGCTCTTTTTTTTTTCTTTTTTTTTTCTTTTTTTTTTTTTATAAGTAAGAGGGGATCATAATTTTGTTTTCAACATTTTTAAATATATCTTTTATATATATATATATATATATATATATATATATATATATATATATATATATGTATATATGAATGGTTTTAATTATGGCCATTTTTAAAATACACATTTCATACTATGAATTAATAATAATGATTATCTTTATTATTATTTAATAAGCCAACGGCAAATTTAAAAAATTTTCATTTTTTTTGAGCATACATTTAGACTTGAAATATTTAGTCATTTAAAGCATAGGAAAAGGGATTAAAATATGCATTTAAGAAAGTTATATTCATTCTGATTCTCGAAAGATTCGAATCGTTGAGATACTCACTACTTTAAGGTAGTATAACATAAAATATAACAACAACATAATAAAGGCGAAAATATATGCGAAATAAGGTCCGCTTTAGGAACAACAACACATTTCCGATGAAAGCGCATCACAAAAATCGTCTAAAAAAATCCCCACTTGAATTGCTTCAGTGCATCCATAAGCGAGACGACGAATCCAGTGAACAGCTAGTCTATGGCGATGCATATACTAAAAGTAAGAAATGTCTGCGGCATGATTTTTGTGTCAATATCAATCTTTATAAACTAAACATTACTTAAGGGTGTGAAATTATATTTAAATATAACTAGCAAAGACATAAACCAAAATTTCTTTACAGAGCTCTGTTAAGCCCTTAACAGAATTCTATAAAACGAAGTCTCGAAAGGATTTAAGTCAAAATTCAGTTAAAATAAAACTTTTGGAAAATTTTTTTACAAAATATAATAAACAAAATATGTAGTTATGTAAATTAATTAATATTTGAAAAGTCAATATTGTAACAGTATGTCATAAATGAGGTTGATAAAGCGAAAGTTTCGATATAAGTACTTGCATCGATGTAAGTACTTGCATCGATATTAGTATTTGCATCGATAACTTGCACAGCGTTAGAAAGGCTATTAATAGAGGATTCATGCTGTGCTAGTTTCATTTTTTCGCAGGGCGTGGTTTGCCCACAATAGCTAAGCAAACTTTCGCTTTATCAACCTCATTTATGACATAGTGTAAAAATACTGACTTTTCAAATATTAATTAATTTACATAACTACATGTTTTGTTTATTATATTTTGTAAAAAAATTTTCCAAAAGTTTTATTTTAACTTAATTTTGACTTAAATCCCTTCGAGACTTCGTTTTATAGAATTCTGTTAAGGGGTTAACAGAGCTCTGTAAAGAAATTTTGGTTCGTGTCTTTGCTAGTTATATTTAAATATAAGTTCACACCCTTACATTACTTTATCAATATATAAATTTTTACGAACACTATAGTCGGACAAGGTGGACCATTAAATACCCTACATCACAAAATTTATATCTTGTTTTTATATATAAGGGCATATTTTTCATGTCAGTATCTATGCGAAAGCACAACCTAATGTAGTAAAAGTTTAATGCTTACATAGGGCAGAAGCCAAAGATAGGCGTAGATGATCCGAATTTTGTAGAGTTCATTTTTGCGTGAAATTACTATAATATTATGGGTCAATTTTCATCACCACGTATTAAAACTTGGACTTTTCTGCGCTACAAAGGATCAATTTTCGTGAAAATCTTTATTAGTGTAGGATTCGAAAAATAAGTGGAGATGGTCCAAATTTGGTACAGCTCATTTTTTTTATCTTAAATTACTATTATGATATAATTTTCATCATGAAGCATTGAAAGTGATTCCTTTTTGTCGCATGAACTTCGATTTTCATAATATGAGGGATGGGATTCAAAAATTGTCCCAGCAGGTCTTAAGTTTTCATGCCGAAATACTACTACTTAGCCACTTTTCCGAAAATTTTGAAATTTGGACGGACGGACAACGTTAGATCAATTCGCATTACGATCCTGAATCGAGCGGTGTAATAAAAGGTGGTGGATATCTTAAGTCCTTGTGCTTGTTATACACGCCCGCACTAACTTAATGTACTCTGTACCATAAGTGCGGTAAAAAGTGAAGCTTGATATTGGGCATACGTTCTTAGTCAATTTCTACAGAGGCAGATTAGTCTAAGATCATGGCATCTAAATTTGAAATATCGAAAACAGCTCAAGGAGATCAAGTAAATATTTCAAAATATTCTCGTGAATAAGTCACGATCTACGATCTATATCGATATTTTTACGTTTTATGCCTAAGGCTTAAGAAAGCCAGATTTCGTATACTTACGATCGGCGTTTTGAGATTGGCAACAATGTCTTTCTGATCAATTTAAAGAAAATTTGAAAACAATTTCTTACGAAATCTTCTCCACAATCTTTTAAACGTTTTGCGTGTTGAAATTGCTTGCTGTATGAAACGTACCGAACGCCAACACTTTAAGTCTACATACATAGCTCAGAGATTGGTGCTAATATATTATATGTCTCAGCCGGTTACAAGTTGTCGTCTACTGTAGCGATGGATGTCAACAAGCAGTATTTAGGGCACTGCATGTTTCGGTTCTGTTTTAAAATTGGAAAAAAGTGCACCTGAAGCTATTGAAATGTTTAATTTGGCTTGAAATGAAAAATGAAGCAAATTATGGAACAGTTTGAAAATGTTTTGCTGGATGAAGAAATTTAAAGTTTATTAAGCGAAATCTTCAGCAAAAAAATCAAAGAAAGTTTACTGTCCTGCAGTTAGTAATCTGTCAACAAGTGATTTCTGTTCGATTGCTTATAACGTGCGCGATATCGAAGGAAATAAAATGCAAGCGAACAGAGAAAGCGAGTCTGTTTGATATCCGTTTACATTGTCAGGTCGCTATGAAAGTTTATTATGGGGTATGATAAATGAATTATTTACGATAATTCACATCATGGACCAAGGGCAATAATCCACATCCTTTGCAAAGTCATGAATACTCATGCCCTTCATTGCTTTAAACACTGCTTGTTGGCATGCAGTTCTATAAGTTATCGATGTCCGGAATTTCGAAAGGATTGAACGCGGCAGATACGCTTTACGGACGAATTTTGTCGAAAATTTACCAAATATTGATTTCTTAAAGTTTCTCGTGGAAGTCTTGCTCTGTTAAGGAATTCTTTTAGGTTATTATGATATGATGTATATATATATATATATATATATATATATGTATATATTGTATATATCGTACGGATATGCGTGCATAGATAATTGGCATAAATTTTAAAGCTCTAAACCTTTTCACACACATACGCACATGCCTGTAATCGAGCAAATATTAATAAACGTAATTGAAATGCTTTGATTAAAAATAAATGGCTACAGAACGGGCAACGTACGGATGCACACTAAGGCCGGGGTGTTCGTTTATATTTACTGATAATCGCAAACTATATACTAATTGTAAAATTTCATTAAAGTTCTTAATGATTCGCTTGATTGTATACATGGGTCATCGAAAGAAGAACAAAATGATTTACATTTCATTCGTTAGTAGTGACGGAATTTTGATTATTTAAATTACGAGAAGCAACCTTTCAAACAATTAAATGTTCATTTAGGTTACCATCATGTACAACGCAATAAAGAGCTAGTTTTGAATACCTTTAGCATACCGTAACGGATATCTAGTATAATGTAATGTATGGAAATTCCTTTGAAATCTCTTCAAGCCATTTACGTTATATCGATATCTGTGATCGCTTTTAAGTTGTTAAAGGAGATATTTGAAAATTTGTTTAAAGTCCATTCAAATCCCTCCAGTCTTTTTAATATGGACATCGTAGTATAAGACTGAGTTGTCTCCTGATATGATTTTCAAAACAAACGTAAGCGTTCTACGTCTTTATTAAATCGTCCAATTTAATCCTTTCTTCTTTCTTCTTTCATGCCATGCCGTACACTTTGCATTAAGAGATTTCAAATCTTGCAAATTTTTTTTGATATTTCATAATGAATGAAGATTTACTTCGATCTCATGTATTTATTACTAAGGGATGATAGAAAAATCCTTATCTATTCTTTAAGCGTGGGGTGATTAGTTGAATTTTTCCGAAGCGATGTAGGTATTAATGAATGATCAATTGATTGGATCTTCTTTTCCGCTTGAGTGCATAGTTGTTAGATAAGATGGAATAACTTTTGCTGGCAAAAAATCTTTCGATTTTATTCTATTTTTAATGCTTTAAAGAGTGATTTTAATGGAATGAAAAGTACAGTTACCACGAACGACTTTAGAGAAAGAAGAAGAAATGAATGGCAATAATTTTGTGAAAAGATAGAAACTGAATACAGTAAGAATTGAAGTCAAGATTATGATTGAGAAGCAAAACGAAGGACAATTTTTTTGTAATGCATTGAGCTGTGATGAAAAATCGATATTCTATGATAATCCAAATTGTAAAAAATTATATGTGTGGAACCCAACCAAGCAAACGATCAAACAATCTGTTGAACAGCAATGAAAAAAAACTACTACTACTAGGCTCATATTGTGGCTTTGGCATCTACCTAATGACATGCTTTTCAAGCGCTGTCTTGTCAAGTACTTTACTAATCGCGTCAGGTATAAAAGGAAAACTGATCACTATGAAACTTTTCAAATTTTCAAGTTCATCTGAGAATGAGAATTGAAACCCCCTGACTATTATTTTTTCCCATCGCGGCTTTATAACTCGCCTTAACTGAACTTTTGTTTCCACGATACCTCCATGAAATTGCTTTATCCGTCAATATCAAATCATTTGGCTTTAATGCGAGCAGAATCGAATGGCATGCTTTTCAAGCGCTGAAGAACTTCACCGTCAGGCAAGAAAGCAAAAACTAGTCACAAGACATAACAATATGGTTTTTTAATATCAAAACTCAGGAAGCTTGCAAGTTCTGCAGTTGGTCGTGCCATTTCAGGCATACAACCCTCTGACAATCACTTCTTTTCTATCGAGCATATCTAAGTTGTTTTAATAGAATGAGATTAAATTATGGCGCAGTAGATCTTGAAAAGGAGGAGTGTTTGTTTGAAGCAGAATGACTCTACTGCTAGAAATTAACTAATTAAATAAAATTCAAACCGAGGGGCACCGAGCGCGATGGATGCGAGTTTAAAATTTATTGAAAAAATGAGACCATTATTGTTTTCAGTTTTCAAAATCTGGCAACTCTGGCCATTTAAGCGTATCTAACCTCGAAGATGGGCCAGTTTTTTTTTTTTTAACTTCAACCGTATTTACTGTTTTTACGACCTTTGTTGCGGGGGGTTGCGCGGCTGGAAGAAAAAAAAAAGTGGAATACATATTTATTGTTGCATAGATTTCATTTACTGCAAACCATCTGATCGATAAAGTATGGTATAGCAGTATGGTAGGCAGGACAATGACAATGTTTGTAAGGATGAAAGAACTCTCGAAAGAGATATTTGTTGAATGTATTTATTGAATATGTATATGTTATACAAAAAAAAAAAAAAAAAAAAAACGCGTATTTTGTTATATAAAAAAAAAAAACAAAATTTACTTCAAAAACGAGTCGAACAATGAAGGAAATTTATATGCGGAAAGCGCGTCTTTTACAAACGAAATCAATTAAAGAAAAGTCGAATATGGTATACCCTCTAATGGAGTTTCAATGTATGTATTCCCAATTAATTTGTAATTTTTAATATTTTTCTTTTATACAAATAAATAATAATTCCTTTCAACTCAGGTGTAGAAATTTACTTTCAATGAAATGTGTTTTGTTTTCCCGAAACGAGAGTTTCTTCTTTCGTATAACAAAACCAATTAAACGGCACTTATATACACAAGCATACAATTAGTGAAATACGTGTATAACTTTCTCAGACCGATATTGTGGAAAAGAAAGAATAATTGAAAAAGAAATGAATGACTGAATGAATGAATGAGTGAGTGAGTGAAAAGAAAACAACCCTTGCAAATAAAATGCCATGGTAGCGTAAACAAAGCGAAAAGAAAACAACAAAATAAGAAGCTTTCAACGAATCTGTGATACTTTTTAACGCCAAAAAATAGATTCAATTTTTTTTACTCATCGTTAAAAGATGACTGCATACTAAATTAGGGAGCGCATAAGAAACTTTTCGATCAATTAAAAAGGTTCCGGGTCCATTCAGTAAGGTCCGCTTGTCAATGAGTTTAGGTTCTTTTACTTCTCATTCAATTACTGACAACAACAAATTATAAGTAAATGTTGCTCTTCCTGATATGCTTTGGTTCGATAAAAGGATAAAAGTTCATTTTATTGCTAATTAAAATACTTTTAGAATTTTTAAAAATGAAATAAAAAAAAAGAAAAAAAAAAGTTCATTTTTATATTTTCAAAATCTTTTCCGCTTAATTCTACCACTTTAGAGTGTACAACTTTTAACACCATTGACCGTATCACATAATTTTTATAGTCATAGTCACACTACAAATTAAACATTTTACGTGCCACGAGATAGACAGATAGACAGACAGGCAGACAGACAGACCTAAATGCTATACATGCATACTCCCGTTTGAACAATATATTGGGCCATTGACACTGTCAAGTTGTCTAGTGATAATAAAGTAGAAATCCAAATACATATGCACATTATGTTAAATACACATGAATACATGTATCTATCTACATGAAGGCAGTTATAGAAAATTGCATTTGCTGAAAGTACGGAAATTCTAGTAAATGTAGACAAAAGAACAATACAATCACTCTGTTCAGATTGGAATTTATTCTGTGATAATGTAAAAATAAAAAATAAAAATAAAAATAAAAAGGGACAAATAAAAAGTATCCACTGTCCACTGTCCACTGTTTAATAGTTATTTTCATGCATACATACATACATACATACATACATACATACATACATACATACACCCTTACTTGCATATATCTTATACACGATGAACGGCATGAGAGAACGGCCAATACCCAATAGACAATACGACCAGTTGTCATGGAGGGTGCAAATTTATAGTCTACGATATGTCTACAGCCAATGTACTCTCAGTTTCGATTATAAATTCTTTTCCCTCGGTCAAAGGTATATAAATTATTTGGAACGTTATTAATAATTGCATTGAATGCATTTCGCTTTCGTATCGTTATAGCAATAATTGTTTCAGCGAAAGCCTACAAAATACTCTAAATAGTAATACGTGTTTAATGACGCGTGGATTTGTGTGTATATGTGCGGATGCATTTTTTTTTTTTTTATATATATATAAATTATAATAAGTATTGAGCTCGATACTCCAACTTACACTGACTAACTTCAAATCCAATAAGAGAAAAGCTACAAATTTTCAACTCCTTGAGGATCAATATTTTCTAGACGATTTAACGGACGATAAATGGTGTGTTCACTTCTTAGATAAAAACTAAATAAAATAAAATAAAGACTTGCCTCAGAGTAACACTCACTCATCATGACTCGAATCATTTTTCAAGGGGAAGTGAATGAAAATCGGAGATTTTGAAAAATGTATTCTAGGTTATCGGTTCTATTTTGAAGAAGAAAATTGGACATTGAGTCGATTAGTCTTAACAAAGTAATATATTAAACTGATTTTGCGTTCTTTAGCTAATTTCAAGAAGTTCCGAATTCGATTCTTCTATTATGATAAAAAAAAAAAAAGTTCAAGCTGTCGCAAAGAATGCACTTTATTGGGAGAATTTGTCCACAATTGCAGATCGCAGGAGAAGACCGACGATGAGGATTAACAAGCGAGTAGTGCTGATGATAGTGTTGTAGATTTACTTCTCTAATTTTCTCTTTAGCTCTCCTTAGATTGTATCTTTGAAAGTCCAACTTTTCCATGATACCCTCCATAGTTACAGATGCAAAAGCAGCAGCAGACTTAGCCGCTAGATCGTTTGACTGGACACCCAAATCGTTTTAATTTTACCATTGCATCTGGTGACGTTAATCCTTCGTTTGTTGAAGATGCTCGAGCTCGAAGTCAAGGGTTTCCGAACAGCTTTGAACGCAGACAAGCTATCAGTGACAATAACAATTTTGTGTTCGCCTTTGTGAACAAGCTGCATTGCTGGCTGGGTTGAAGCGTTCACCACACCATGGGCAGGTGACAGATCCGTCAGATTTAGAGTGATATAGGAGAAGCCAATCGTCACTTTCCACTATTTAAATTTTTTCTTCAACAAGACTCCTCACCATGATGTAACATAGAGAGCGTAATGTTCCAATAGCCCTTTCAAAGCCCATGGAGACTTAAAACCAATATTTTCTTAGCAACAATAACCTGTTACACATCTTCGCCGAGAATAGATTTGTTTGAGTTAAGAGGCTTGGGGATAATTTTGGCTTTTAATTCGCAAGATCCATTTTCTAAAGCTGAGAGAGATATGAGCTTCAGCTAAGATATTGTTGATGGGTGCCGTGCGAAAAGCTTAGGTACTTAATCTAAGGGCTTACTGGTAGCCCGGTTTAGAGATATTGATGTTAGACTTGCAGCTATTGGCATAAATTAGCAGACCGTAGTCAATCCTGTTTAAAAGAAATGCTTTGTGAAGATAAGCGTCAGTGTTAACAGGTGTATGGCTTTTCCAATCAATGGATTGTATAAAGATGAACTTAGTTAAAATGGAATCTTCCAATTGAAGACGAAGTGTGATTTTCAACGATATTTGTTGGAGAGCGTGAGCCCGACAACATTGAGTGCCTTCACATTTCGTATTCGCAAATTTTGAATGTGCATCAGTCGGTTGTCTGCATCGCAAAGGCGTGCAGTGTGCATTTTATTGGATTTCTGGAATTTTCCCACCCGGGGAATATGCCCAGATTGAAATCTTTCTCACAATCGATTCAAGGATGTTGATTGTTTTCTCACCCTATCAAACGCTTTTTCCAAATCAATTGGTCGAACTGTAAAATGGTTGCGTTTTGTTGAAAAATAATCGACCGGTAGAAGAGCGTCGTTATCTATTCAGTTTGTATCCCGCTTGAAAACCACTCGTTGTTTTGTAATTCAATTACTGAATTCAAGAAACCAGGATAGTTTAGATGCCACAATTTTTTCCCATAACTTTGAGAGAGAGGTTAGCAAAGGGACTGCGAACGATATTCCGATGCGACTGAGACATTTTTAGACTTTTCAATTGGAACAACTGCCGTCGACATTCACATATTGCCAATGTGGCCAGTTAAAAACTGTATTATATAGGTTCAGTAATTTCTTTTTACTTAAATTAACCAGGGCATGCACACATCAGTTGTCCTCCCTTTTGATTTGGGGAGGCAGCTCCCAAGTTCTGTGGGTGATAGAGGGTTTCCCAGGAATGTGGTACATCTGTAAATAGGATCAGCCTTCCCTACGGAAATTGGAATTCATTTATTTTTGATCAAGGCATCGAACATCGCCAATGATATAAATGATCATTAGAACAATTCTGATAAGGAGAATTGCGAGAACTACGACTATATTTGCATTAGAAGTGAATTCGAACGAATAATAAATTAATTATTAAACATTGAAAGATTTATTTAAAAAATTTACATAAATTTCAAACATAATTGCATTACCTTTGACGTTCAATTTTGGAAAGATGAATCATTGCATATGAATTAATCAAAATTGAACGTTGATTGAATTCCTTACATCTTTTATTTACTTATTTATTTTCTTTTTGTCTCTCGTCGAAGCACTTGTATATTTTATGTATTTTTTAGTCATGTTTCGAGTCGACACGAGTACATTTTCTCCTTTTTTCACATTATATGTGATCCGTCGTCCTCATCCGTTACAGACGGTATATTACTTTTATAACGCACAATTGTATGCGTCCCTTCTGTTCGTGGCTGCCTGACATCTGCTTTGGCTTGGCAGTCGCTTGGCATCGCAGAAGGAATGCTTGTCCGGTGTGGGCTCGCACGGATGCCGGATGGGTTACCCAAAGGAAAGAAACCAATTTTAGATGCTCCTTATTTTTATCAGAGGTAGGGACGCACTCTGGCATTGTACCTTCATGTAGCATTTAGAAGCTTATAATCGCCTAAGGCGACGTGTGACATATACTCATTGCATTTGACATCCAGCTCGCGTCATTGTCCTTGGGTGGTGGGAATCTATGTTAAATTCCTGATCCTGGCTTTTCTTCTGTTTTGTTGACTTAAGGACTTTAAAAGATCTAATGACATTTTCGTTTTTCTTAAATTGTGGCCTCAAAGATTGACTTTTAGTATCCAGATGCACTTCAAAAACAATTTAAATAGACGCAAAGATTCCCCCATCAAATTTTCAAACAACAACATTAAAAAAGGAAGAGTAAGTCAACACGATTTCCAACTGTACAATAAAAAAATACTTGCGATTCGTCATAAGATCAATATATAGAGTGAATAAAATTTAGTTTCATTTTTTAATTCAATATCGTGTACGAGCTAGAGGTAAAGTATTAAAACATTCGACCAGGTCGCTCTATACAGATTTTCTCTGATTTGTTTTCAATTTTCAGTTGATATAAATGATTGAGTAATAAGAACTATGAAATTTTTCAATTTGAATTTTTTTTTTTTTTTTTTTTTTTTTTTTTTTTTAGACAAGAACATTTTAGATGTAGGCGTTCTTTCATACCCTACAGTGTTTGTGGTAAAAAAGTGTATTGAGTTTGTGCGAATTTGTGGACCGCCCACAAGGACTTGCCTCTTTTTGCGTCGATCTAAGCTTTTCTGTCTATCTGTCTGTCTGCCTTGCTTTCTTGTATTCAACCGCCCTGTTTGGACCCAAAGACGAACGCTATTGAAAACGATTCGTATTGGACCACTTTTCTCACCGTTCGCCACGTAGCGTCCTGTTTTGTAGTGTAGGGTATTTAATTATGGGCCGTTGCCCACTATAGTATTCTCACTTGTCTTGAATTCGTTCATTCGCATAAATTAAGGAATATATGTACAAAATTTTTTATTTTCAAATTTTTTTTTTTTGTATGTGAACACCGCCTGTATTTATGTGGTTGCGTGTTCACGTGAATGTAGGTGGGTGAATGTCTAGTCAAGATAAAATCCATTTATTATGAATTTACCTAATAACATTTATTCCGCTTTTATAATATATATATATATATATATAAGTTGTCTACATAAGCATAAAAAAAAACTTCTCTTCTTCAGTCTTTATTGTAGCAATTTTTGTGGTTTCCTTTTTTTTACATATGTGTGTCGTAATGAAAATAAAGAAATATTGACGAGGTATTGTTGTATTCAATATTCTATTTTCCTAATAAAAGTTAGGAGGTATACACCTTGAAATTTTTCTTCTTCTTTCTTCTTCCATTTTTCTTTCATTTTTCTTTTTTCCTTCTTTTTAATCAACATAAAATATTTTATCGAGTTAATCATAATCAAAAGATATCGATGGCCGGTAATCTCGAGATAGAATGTGTTAGAAGAAGAAATCGAATTTCGAAATGATTTAAGTAACCTGCTTCCAGGCTCTTGAGCCTTCGTTAAAATATAGAATTGAAAGAAAGACGAATTAAATAAAACCATTAGTCAGCCTAGAAAATGTCGTTTCGGTATTTCCGAGCCGTACCAACGGAATTCGTGTAATTTGCTTTACCTTGAGTAAGACACAAACACTTTAATATACATTTAAATGCATAGAGGGCATTTAAAATTCGGCTTATAATGACAGTAGCTTACCGCAATGTCTTTATATATATATATGTAAACATAATGTGTTGGGAGACCCTGTTTCTCGCATGTTAGAAACATATAAGCGCAAAGGAAAATGTACGTGATTGCATCTGTGGAAACCTTCTTTTGTAGTTGCTGCATATAAGTCTTGGCTCGTCACTCAGTCATTTAGTGACTTACACAAAATTATGTACATAAGTGTCGTATGTGTTTATTTATATATATATGTATACATAACATAATATAATGTATTTTACATATATTTATAAATAAACGTGCATATGTAAACGTTGTTGACTAGCGCTTACAAGAGCCACTTAAGTTACGCTGCATTGCTATTTTTAGTTTTGCTTCGGTTTTTCTATTTTCTATTTTTCGCTCTTTCTTTTTTAATAACCGTTTTATTTCCGTTTTTTTTTTTTTTTATATTTTCTTGTCGTACCGAGTTCAAAAGCTATTACCCTGAAGGCTGTAGTAGTTATATCGGGCTCTATGACAGGTAAACGTATAGTAGTATATGTACATGGCAACATTAACTAAAACCTACGACGAAAAAAGAAGTTATATCCGGCATGTAACGAATTTCTAGAACCTATCACCTATTATTTTTCATTTTTTAATTGCTTTTTATTTTACTTATTAATACATATGCAATCTTGCATTATAGGACTCTATAGAGTTACGAGCGCGCAAACACACACACACACACACATGCACACAAAAGTATGCTACATTATTTGTGAACTGTACAGTGAAGTTTCGTGTATAAACTTGCCGTATATAAATGGAATGGGGGGCATCGTACGTACGTCAATTCCACATTACATGGCCGAAAATAAAATAGTAACACACACCTACAAATATATGCATACTTTACTTATGCATACATTGCTAAGGACATTTGGTAATTATGGGCGTGTGGGCTAAATACGAAGTTATGAGCTAAGCAAATTAAGCGCCTTTTCTGAAGCGCAAAGTAATCATTATTTTAACAAATAAGCGGATATAGTTAAACCGGCTTTTTGGGGGTTCTGATCAAAGGCATGCACCGAATTGAAGGGATTTGCATTAAGTGCAATGCGTTGTCTACTTGTATGTATCCTTTGTGATGGCTATAATAAAATGAGAAATAATATGACGCCAGGTAATTGCGTGCTTATTATGGTGCTTGCCATATATACATATATATACATGTGTATGTTCGCGTGTGAGGCTTTGCGCACATATGTGTAGATGCGAATGAATCTTATGGAAAAACTTCAGGTCCTTAAGACTAGCTGGTTGAAATTTAAATAAACGTTGGCCGGGAGTGAAATTTCGTATATAAGAGTTTGCGGTTGTGTTGTTTTAACCCTGACTCTGTTAAATGAAATTTTGCATTTTTTTTTGTTTTGTTTTATTTTGTTTTTTTTTTGTTTTATCTCTTTTCCTTAGGAAAAAATGCATATACGTATATAACTATCTAACCGCATATATGTATCAACTTGTAATGCTTGTGTATGTGTAAATACATGCATGCAACATTATTGCCATGTTTATGGATTGTATATTATAACATTGTGTTGTTTGGTATACGGACATATGTTATTGTATATGATGTGACTATGTATGTGTGGATTTATGTGTGTGTGTGTGTGTGTGTGTATGTTTATGTGTATGTGTATATGCCTGGCTATATCTTCTGCTTTTCACTCTACACATTTCAAGTGTTGTAAATTAATGTAAAATAAAGGAAAACAACATTTAATTACTTTCCAGCAAACTGCAAAGAGAACGAATAAATAAATCTACGTTGCTTAAGGATACAGAGGACAGAGGTAGCTCATCTACTAATAAACTTTCGTCAGTAGTTACTAAACGTGCCGAAGAGTTTGACTCATTATATTACGCTCTCATCCTTCTCGTATAAACTGATATTTTTATTCTTTTAATAAATCTTTTCTTACCAATTAATCGTAAATGCATTTAATATACGTCATAATAATCGTGCAATCGCGTTAGACATATTTGTTTTTTTCATAATTTGGGCACAGACCTTTCCGTCACTATACATCGTCTTGTACTCTTATGCAAAATAAAGAAGTGTCGCGATGAACGACTCTAGGGCCAAATGGAAGAAACTCTTATTAAATGCATGTTTATTTAAATGTTATGACGCGATTGCAATTAAATGTGCGTGTGTGTGTGTGTGTGTGTGCTCTTTTTTTTTTTTTGCTCAACGAGCTGGAGGTAGAAAATCTTCAAAAGATACTGCTGGTTCTTAGTAGCAACATGCACGATTCGCCATCCATGGCGCTTACGTACTAAAAACTACCTTTCAAACGCTTCTTCGATCACTCCCCCCTGCGGGACCACCATTAGGTATTACTTCGCGGAGGCTGGTTGTTGTCTGCACTCTGCCGATGGTGGGACTTCAGTGAAATACACTATTGGCTTCCACTCCCTCTGCTCTCCACCGGCTGTCTTTCTCTCTGTCTCTCTATCTGTCTGTCTGTCTGTCTGTCTCTCTCTCTCTGTCTCTCTCTGTCTCTCTCTCTCTCTCTCTCTCTCTCTCTCTCTCTCCCTGTGTGTGTGTGTGTGTGTATGTGTATGTGTCTGTTGAACACATAGCGTACGGGCGGCTATTTCATTATTTTGAATGATTTAATTACTTGAATTATGATAATGGGAGTGATACTCGTGTATATGCGAAAGAACATTCCGAAGTGAACGGCGAGCCAAAAAATAGTTTATATAGACAGAACACTATTATGTAAAGGAAGGAGGTTATCGGCAAACAATGGTAGCAGAAGGACCTTGAAAAATTATTTTGATCAAAGTCCAATTTAATAATCCAAAGTTAACTTAAATATTTGCAAATTCATTTAAAAAAAAAACTATATATATAATTAATTCCCTTTTTACACGAAAGATACGTCCTTATCAAATTCGTGTAAAAAAGAATATTGGCTAAATGGAAAAATAATAGATTGGTTCCAGACTTAAAAAAAGCACCTGGAAAATACAATAAACAATATTGCACAATTTTTATTAGAATTCACTTAAAAGGTTTATTTTGTGCTTACACAGTTTAATCCGTTAAATATATTATAAAAAATAAATTATACTTTGAAAAACCAAACCAAAATAGCATTACGCCTTTATTTTTATGGATAGTTTGGCGAATCCCACTCATATACGCATATAATCGACATTATCTAATTGAATCGTGGAAAATATAATATAGAAATGCCTTTCAACGTGAAAAGGGCCAAAGTAACTTCACAGTTTCTTTTTCTTATGGCAGTGAGGGAGGGCGGAAAGACGTGCAGGGTACGATCGTGGTCAGAGACGGTATGCACGATCCTAAGTGTTATTACGTCATCGGTCCAGCACTTACTTACATGCAAATGGTGGCTATTGCGGCGAATTGTCATTGAGTTGATAGTCACGTTTCATATTTCGTTAGACTATAAATCTCTTTTTCTTTCTTTCAAATGATGACTAAAGCCAAAGCATTGAATTTGGTTTTATAGACTTGCCTTTCATGAGACGATGTCGATTTCAAGCATCAATATAAATTACTAGAACTATGTGTCACTTCTGTCCTGAACGGCTTGAAAATAAGGAACTATTCATTCGACACGGCATTCACGCACTGTCGGAAAGATCGGAGCAACAGTGGTTAGAGAGAAATAAATTTCAGAGAGCAAAATACAGTTTTTTAAACATTCAATTATACAGCAAAATAACGGAATACGTAAGCACACATGCGACATGCATTTGTGTACATATTTAAGTTTTTTTTTTGCACCCATCGCCGGAGCATGAGGGGTATAATCATTTTGTCAAAGCGTTTGCAACGCCCAGAAGAATGCATCAGAGAACCCATAAAATATATATATTCTTGATCAGCATCCAATTCTAAATCGATTTAAGCATGTCCGTCCGTCCGTTTGTGTAATGTCTATAGTAAAAATACTGCTATCGACTTCAAGTTTGGCAGAAACATTGGAAGTTCTTGCTTGCAGGTTGGCATTGAAAATGCGCTAAATCGGTCGAAGGACATGCCCACAGCGCCACGTAGACTGAGAACACCTCTGTTTTTCAAAAGGAATGAAAAATTGGTTTCTTGCCCATTACTCATAAACTAAAGCAAATAAATATACAAAAATTTGAACACATATTCTATGGACGACGCTGTAGCATTTGTGCATAAAAATAGAAAAAATTGATTCATCGCCTCCTCAATAGCATAGTGTATCCAAAATTTAACCTCTTTTTCAAAACCTTTATAACGCACAGAAACAAGCTTGAAAAACCCCATAAAGTACACAAATGCTTGGCCAATTTCAAATTCGGAACCCACCTAAACATGGCCGCCTGTTCGTCTGTCCATCTGTCTGTTTGCGCAACTTTGTAGTTTATATGGTAAACATTCTCGCGTTAGAGAATTTGGATTTGATCTAAACTTTCCCAAGGATACGCCTACAACGCCCAAATGCCAAAAACTTTTATTTTGAAAATAGAAAAATCAGTTGCGCGCCCCTCTATGTTATAGAGCATGAAAATATTGTTCTTTTACTTCTTTTGATGGGTATACAAGATTCGGTTCCGACCGAATTTAATTTTCTTACCCGATTTTTTGAATCCTTTTTTTAACACATGGTAAAGGTTGACATTGAAAAATTCGATGTGAACCGAATGTAATTTTTATTTTATTTAAATTCCAAATGCGGTTGGTTGTAAGCGATTCAAAGTAATTTTCAAAAATATGGAATTCATCGAACGAAAAGTTGAGGGTATATTTATTTTGTGAAAACGATAATAAAGTATACATGTATATAGTGCTGACTCGATCTAGCCATATTTATTCGTCCGTCCACTTATTCGCATGTCGATTGCACTTGTGTGACAAGTGAGTGTCGAATACGGGCCAAATACATCTGCTGAGCATATACCATGACAAAAACTCCTGTGTACGTTTCCGTGTAGATGGGTAACACTATAGCCCGTGTACGGAAATAAAATGGAAAAAATCAACCTCGCTCATCCACTATTATTAAGTATCGAAATTTAGTTTTTTTCGTCTACTTACTTTAAACGATAAAGATGGGCGATATAAAAGATTCGGAGTGTAACGGAATTCCCAGCATATATGAAAAGCGTGATTAATGATCGAACGTCATCAAATTATTTGCAGTTAGTGAAAATATATTCAATTTAGTTGATTTTTCGCATTCATTTTTATGACCTGACTTTTCCGATTAGGATTTGTGGACCTTTTAAATGGCATAATAAATTTAACACACCCTCGCAACTTTCGACAATGGATATAAAAATTGCGCTTCTCTGAACACCAATGTTTATTGTAACAAAATATTTGAAATACAACAGCTGAGGTTACATGATAAACATTGTAAAATGCATGCAAAATCACTCGGATGCACACACATTTACATTTTCATAGACGCACACCCAAATAATGTAATGGCGACTGTGCGTGGGTTTGTGTGTGTTTGTGTGTGTGTGTGTGTGTGTGAAGGGAAGATGTATCTCAAATTCTTTGAATAACAATTTGCTAAAAGGACAATGAGACAACACGTACTGGTAACCGAATAACTAAACGTATGACCGTTTGATTAATCGTTAGGTCATATTATATGGCCAGGCAGATAGATGCGGACGCTGCAATGTCCCATTAGAATGGAAAGTTCAATAGTGGTTAATTGCCAAAATGATTTTCGTATACAATATTTAGTTAGGGGCTGATAATAATATTGTTAAATACCATTACCGAAGTTGAACGGATCAAATGTTTATTGCTTAGGCGTGCATACTTCAGTAGAGTTAGATGCACTTTACAGAGAAAAGGCGGTTATTAGAGGATGGCTTAAATTTCTACAAATGCAATACAAAACTTTAGTAGAATGACAAATAATTGCTATTTGAAATATTTACCCATATAAACCATGCTACATTGGTACATACAGATGGTAACATTTCACTTAACCAAAGAACACCTTAACACCTTACCACCGCATTTCAAAAAGCAAAAAAACTATAAACGCGAAGAGTTTTTAGAGAATAAGGTTTCCTGACTTACGACGACGTAAATACGATAAGTATGTGTAAGAAGTTATTCAATGCTCCAGTAGAAACATCTAAATATTAAGTGTGTGAAGTTATATTTAAATATAACTAGCAAAGGCACAAACCAAAAGTTTTTCACAGAGCTCTGTTAAGCCCTTAACAGAATTCTATAAAACGAAGTCTCGAAGGGATTTAAGTCAAAATTAAGTTAAAATAAAACTTTTGGAAAATTTTTTTACAAAATATAATAAACAAAACATGTAGTTATGTAAATTAATTAATATTTGAAAAGTCAGTATTTTTACACTATGTCATAAATGAGGTTGATAAAGCGAAAGTTTGCTTACCTACTTTGGGCAAACCATATCTTGTGAAAAAATGAAACTAGGGCAGGGTGAATCCTCTATTAATAGCCTTTCGAACGATATGCAGGTTATATTAAGTTTTGCTCGGAGAATTTTTTTATAGGACTTTGAAAATTGCCATACTTTGTTAAGTATAAGCAAATTTTTAAAGGTCAAACCATGTCCTGTGAAAAAATGACACTAGCACAGCATGAATCCTCTATTAATAGCCTTTCCAACCATATGCAGGTTATATTAAGTTTTGCTCGGAGAATTTTTTTATAGGACTTTGAAAATTGCCATACTTTGTTAAGTATAAGCAAATTTTTAAAGGTCAAACCAT
>KK499764.1:1548082-1771594 GCA_000688715.1 Glossina pallidipes | reverse complement strand
AATTTTGACTTAAATCCCTTCGAGACTTCGTTTTATAGAATTCTGTTAAGGGCTTAAGAGTGCTCTGTTAAGAACTTTTTGTTTGTGTCTTTGCTAGTTATATTTAAATATAACTTCACACCCTTCTAAATATTTATATTAGGTAATCTAAAAAATATCAAGCTTAATATAATAATAATGCAGATTTCCCCGAACAAATTTTTACGTTAATAATGACGTACACGAACGTAATTTTCGTGTTAAAACCGACAGACATGTTCTTTCTACTGATTTTTATATCCCCAATCGATATGGTGGGGGACCTATTGATTTTGTTAAGACGTTTGAAATACTTAGTAAGAAACTTCAGAAAGCCCATAAATTTAATTAGCATCAAATTCTGAATCGATCTAAGCATGTTCGTATGTCCGTCGTTATGTGTAGCAAAAGGAAAAAAAGATTTAGCGAAAGTGCTGGTGTCCACACTGACTGACAGACTGACTGATCCGTTTTCTGATGAAATACATTGCATGAAGCTTCCCAATATCAACGGATAATTTCCATTTATAAAAAAAGTAAGTATCGGGTTCCAATAGAACTTCTCGCAAATTCCAAAAAACGCTGTCGGTATAACGTGCTTCGCAATATATGAGCGAATTGGATAGTTTACAATTTGGGTGTGTGATAAATGTTGTTCAACTTGGATAAGGAAAGAGCCTTCGTTATAATTTATTGCTTTACGTTCTTGTACTTATTAAGACAAAAAAGATTTTTTTTTTTGTTTGTATCAATACTTTGAATACATATACCAAAAATATAATGATCTTAATATATATATATATTATATATCTGTCCATTTGCTTGGCGTTTCAGTTATATGGCCATAATTTAAATTCAACGCTCGGTTCAACTGCCTTAAGTGGCCAATAACGGGAATTCGCTTCAAATCCAAAATAGTTTTTACACTCGCTATAGTTAAGACTGAATGCTACCACGAAGGATAAAGTGGTATATTCGTTTTATCAAAACGCTTACAACACTCCGAACGAAGCTACCAATCAATATCAAATCAATATCAAGTTCTTTCGACACGATATCGCCATGTGTGTCAAAAATATTGTAAAATGTTATAGAAAATAATGGAAACCATTTTGATTTTGATATATAATATATACCGATAATGCCTTTTCAAGTGACACTGAACTGATCAAAACTTTTGCAAGCACCTAATATAGCTCTGAGTGAGAACATTATGGTTCGGGCCCGCAAAGTACGGACTTTTTTTAAAATCAGATTACATTTTTTACTTATTGTGTACGCCTTTTGTTTAACCTAAAACTTTTTTACATATGTTTCGTGGTTTCTTCAATAGTTTTGATTACTAGATAATAATAACTTGATGAACGACGCATTGGAGGGCGTGTTATTTTACCTTATTTTATTATTCTTTCTTTTTTGTTTTTGGAATTATTTTTTTTCAACCATCTTTAGACATATGCTTATCATTAAGTTTATTATCTGTACACGAGCGTGCAAGCATACATGTAACCCCTAATTCGAAATTTTACGTCATTGACTAATGACATCATTTGTCTTATAAAAGAAGTTGTTTGCTTAAGAATTGCATGAAGGAATATAAATAATAACCCAACAATTGTTATTATCGCTACCAGATTTTTGATTTATGCATTCCATGTGTGTGTGTGTGTGTGTGTGGGCATGTGCTATAGCATATCATTGAAATTTTTAGGCTCACTAGGTTTAAAAAAAAAATTCGAACATTTGCTGCTGCAGATTACTCACAATAATGGTTTTCTTCAGATCTTCCCTCTGGTGGTTCTTGTAGACCTTCACATGGCGATTATACGATTGGGCATTTGGCACATAAGCGGACGGTGGTTTTATTATTAATATTTCAACCATATTTATTGAAATTTATTCCTTTCTTGTAAGAGAGAAATTTTTCCTTTTTTTTTTTTTTTTTTTTTTTTTTTTTTTTTTGTACTCTACACATATAAAAATGAATAAAGGTTTTTTCTTCTCTATAACCACAGATACAAATACAAGTGAGTGTATGAAGCAGTTGTATAGACAAATATATTTTATCTGCGCTGTTGACAACCCACCCGTTATTTGTTACCCTCATCTACTGGCCACCACAGGTTATGCCATAAACGAGCAAACAGAAGAAAAGCAAAAATTACAATTTACGAGGTTTTTTTTTTTTTTTTTGTTTTCCTTTTATTTTACACCAATATATGGTTGGCATTTACCCCCAAATGAGCGAGCTCTGGCTATTTTGTTATATGTCCGTTCGGTAGAGTAGCGAGCATGTTAAGTTTATGGATGTGTTCCTTGCATTCCTTGTAAGTAACGGGTACGTTTTCGGTATGACTGGCGAATTCTGGTTAAAGTCTATTGCGATCTATTTAGAAGCAAAATTCTCAAAAGCATCGGTACACTATCTATCATTTATAATGCAATTTATATTGCTGTAGTATTGCTGTTGTCAAAAGTGACTATGGATTTTATATTTTGCTATTTTGCTATTTTCAATTTTCAATTTTCAATTTTTAAATTTTTTTTTTTTTTTTTTTTTCCTATTGTAAGTCTCATCTCTTCTGTGCTATTTTATTGTCGCTGTTGCTGTTCTTGTTTTTTCCCTGATATTGCCAGTTTCTGTTGTAAATTATAAAATGATTGCATTGTTAACATGACTCTCGTTTTTCTTTTTTGTTTTTTCATTTTTCTTCTTCTTCTTTTTTTTTGGACTACGGGGCTTTCGAACGTATATTGAGTACAACAACTGTATTCATACGCTTACGTACATATAATCTTTTTGTTTATGTTTTCATTTCTGTCTGTTTTGTGTGTTCCGTTCGTTTGTGATTTCATTTTTATATCTCCTACCATAAAATTCTTATATACTAATACCGATATATTATTAGTAACACTTTATGTATTGAAAACTTTTGTATGTTCTTGATCAATTACTACAATTATCATTAAAAACTAACCTTAAACGGATTCGCGATCTCTCGAAAATCATAAGCAAAACAAGTTCTAAAATAGATGTAAACCTGAACCTACTCTCCTACTTTATGATATGGTCTACCGCCTACTACCACTATTAAAACAATTATAAATGGTTTTTACAAAAACCAGCCTTCTCCTCTGACAATCAGTTTTCGTTTAGGTTTACCTTACATCACTAAAGCGGTGACCACATCCATGCTTTGCGGATAGGTCAAGTGCAGGAATTTCATTAAAATATTACTGTGTAAAGATGGTGACAACGAACATTTCGTTCCAAATTAAAAATAATTTCTCGCTTCTTTGTTCCTTCTGCTTCTTTTTAGCGTATCATTAATATTGACTTAAAAGGAAAAAGGGAAAATAAAGCAAAATAATAAATAAAAAGCAAGGCTCCGCTGATAGCACAATTGTGGCCTCAAAATATGAAGGAACGTATTTGTTCAATTGACAAACAAATTGCAGTTGCTCTAGATCATCCGACATGTACTACATTTTTACCGTGTTTACAACGAACATTGACTTATCTCTTCTTATCGGTAGATATCAAAACATTTGCACGCCATGCACATCAATGCAACAACATTACATACGCAAGCATTACGATATGGCGAACCCGATTAAAATTTATTTATTGTTAATTAGTATTAGTAAATCGACCATGGGACCATTTTTCGAACGGAAATGACTTGGTAAGCGTTTCTCGGAAATATCTTAACGGGATCGAAAACTTATAGATGAAATAATATGAAGGATTATTTTGGGGGATTATTGAAATTTTTTTCTTATTTATTGTGACCATGCCCACACGGCAGGTCAACAGCCAATTTTTAATATTCGTTTCTCAATTGATTGAGAAATGCTTGTACTTTATTCGTAGACTTTAGCTTTCTACCTTTATTTCGGCAAATCCACAAATGAAATGAATCGAAACGAATGATTCACATTTCACTAGAAAAGCTAGCAAAACATTGACTATAGGTCATTTTAAAGGCCTCTTCACATAAATAAAAATCCCTACAAAATTTTTGACCTGTAAATTCTGTTTTTTTTTTTTTTTTTGTTTAATATGATCAATCAATCAGAGGATGTCTCCTGTTCGTGTAACATCATGACTGTCATGCCCAATCAATAAGTAATGTACGACTTCACCAACTGAGTGCACATTACAACTACGAACAAAGAAAACTCTACAGCGCTTGAAACTTGAACCCGTGAACATTGAATTGTTGCTATATCGCGGTTCTTACTTACTCGGCTACTTAGGCGGTTCTCTTATAAACATTGTATTGACAATCGGTACGTATTATACACCTTTACCGACTGAGCACTCATCCCAGCTACGACCACCAAAGGAAACTCTCTAACGCGCTTGAGACTTGAACCGGTGAACATTGGAATTGTTAGTCGCGGTTCTTACTTATTTGTCTATTTGAGACGAACTAAAATGACGTATTCGGCGTTACTAGTATCAGCGTTAAGAAAATATAGAGCTTTGAAGAAGACCATTCGAGTGTCGGCGGCGGAACCCTTAGACAAGTTGCTCCGTATACGTATTGTAAATTAAAGGTGGATTGAAAATGTTATTAAAATTTCGCTTGAGATTGAAACTCTTCTTTGAGCTTTGAAATTTTTCTTAAAAATATTATTTTTTTTCAAACGGGCGGTGTTTTGTAGCGCTTTCAATTGTCAATCGATCAAATTTAATTTTCATCTAGAATCTCATTGTAAGATTGTTTTTAGTAGATTTACCTTAACCGATTCTATAGCAGATTATTTACAAGCATTTGCGGAAAAAACAGGTTTTTACTTAAAATCGAGCCGGTTTTTAGGAAATTCGTAACTTCCGTAATCAGATAGATAGAAATCAAAATTGTTTTTGTTTTGTCAATCGATTAAATTTAATTTTCATCTTGTTTTTAGTAGATTTACCTTAACCGATTCTATAGCAGATTATTTACAAGCGTTTGCGGAAAAAAAAGTTTTTACTTAAAATCGAGCCGGTTTTTAGAAAATCCGTAACTTCCGTAATCGGATAGATAGAAATCAAAATTGTTTTTGTTTTTTTGTTTTACGCAGGAAATTTGTGGTCTGTACGAGAACGGGTAACGACGACTTACGAAAGAATTTTCATGCGAGCAATAGTGCTATGCAGCCACTTTGTTTGCAATGAATTTGACAAGAAATGTTTAAAGTGCCATGAAAGTTTTTTTTCATAAGTCAATTCGGAGAGATGACTCATAATTGGATACTAATTAGGTAGCATTGTCTTACGTTACGCAAGTTTGCAAAAAGGAAAAGATTGTGCTTCCCCTCCTTTTCTCTCTCTCTCTCTCTTGCTTACATAATTTATAAACGTCAGAGAATAGGTGAAAGAATTCTGGGATTTCTTTGATTTTTATTTATTTTTCGTATATTAGTATTGTGTACGTATGTACGTATGTTAGGTTTGTAAATAAATGTGTTCCGTTTTTTTGATAAAATCTCAATTTGATTTATTTAGTTGGTCTTTTGCCATCTATCGAGTAGTTGATGAATGTTCCCGCGGTAGAAATTTGCTGTTTAGGAAGCGAAATAGCCATCGTCTCATAAGGACCGTCGGCCTAATAAATTTGGTTGCATTCATCTGAATATGCGGGGGGGAGGGCAAAATTTCCCAACCTAAATTGAATATGCGTTCTTTATTTGCTTTTGCCGCACATGGATGGGCGTTATCGTGAGGTCAAAGTATAACTCGTTTTGTTTTACGTGTCTGTGATCTTTTCTCCTCTAGCACTTCGCTTACACTGATTAATTGGTTTTGCTATCGTTCGGATGTGACAGTTTCACCAGGCTTTAGAAGTTCGTAGCAAACCAATTCGTCACCAAACACATAGTAGTACTTTCTTCGCACGAATATTGGGCTTTCCATGAGATGTGTCTTTGGTCAATTTAGGCTTTTTTTGCTTTAAAATTGTCGTACAGCATCCATTACACTTTTCATTCCGGCTTGAAAAGTTTACGCAGATGTCAACTCTTCGATTGGTTCGTGAGGATGACCTTAGCTCATTCTATTTTTGTGCATTTCCCCAGTTCACATTCTGAGTCTATGCTGGGTTCTCGTCTAGTAGAGACTTTTTGGGTTGGGTTCAAAGTTCTTCGATCACTTACTCCATTTTCACTTCCTTAGTTTCACTACTTACACTTTTTCTCAGATTAGAAGCGAAATTAAATGCTGGTTTTGCTAACATCCACCATTTTAAGCTTTGATATGCACTGACCTGTAGCTTGTGATTGAACCGAAACTTCAATGTCTAGATCATCTATACCGAAAATTCCGGGAGAACTGAATTGTGCAACGGGTACGTTCTATGACGCGGTCGATTTCAGTGGAACGAGATCATTTACATAGCTATTATATAAAGGCAGAAAAGTGTAATTAAGGGGTGCATTATAAGGTATGCGGTAGATTTCAATTTGTACATTTATTGAATTTTAATCCAATTACTTAATGTAATTGAAACCTCTTTTCAAATATCAACTAAATATAAAAATAAGCTTAAACACATCCCTCTTGCATTTTAATATGAAGTCAAAATATTGTGACATTAAAATATTAAATTTCTCAAGTCTCAAGTAATTTTGACAAACAAACGTACATACATACGTACACCTAGATATAAGCAGAGCAGAGACTTATGTTCGGTGAAAGTGTAAAAGTTTGTCATTCCGTCTGTAATATCGGCGAATACATATATACATATATATATAATATATAATGAATGTTATATATAACGTTGTGTCCAAGTATATGCGGAGTATGAGTTTAATTTGAATTTTGCGCATTTGAACATAAATGTTGCTCGTCCAGGTTTCGTTTTAAGGCGATTATATTTCTTTGTCACTTAATTTGTTTTAATGTAATGTTTAGCTCTTGCTTTCATGTCCTGTTATGTACGTTGCACAAACGTAAATGCATAGCAACTATGACGGTAAAGTAAAAAAAGCAGTTGTAAGAGTTCTGCGAATTTCGTTTAAAACTCGTTGAAACACTAGAAATGTGATATATGGATGCGTGGATAATGGTAAATGGTAAATGGTAAATGGAAAACTTTAGACCTTTTATGCAAGATATTACTTAAGAGAAAAAAAAAAAAAAAAAAAAAAGAGTAAAATCCGTTTTTCATTTTTGAAATAAAATGTAAAAATATATCGTTGAGGAGACTTGCAGTCTAATGATGCAAATAATTGCCAATTTCTCTCTCGACTATTTTGTATACGAATTTCAATTAAAAAATTTTCAATTTTTCTTTGTTTTTCTTCTCTATTTCATGCTAAAGTTGTCGAAAGGAGAAGAATTTTTAAAACAAAATTATTTCACATATTGTAAGCGTTTCGGATTACGGAATATTCAATTTCTGTTTTGTTTGTGCTTCTCTTTGCAGATACATTTTTGACTTTATCTAAAAGTCTCCAAACATCATATCATCCGTATACTGGCAAATAATTTCCCCCTTGAAGAATGCGGCCAACGTATGATTATAAAAAGTATTTGAATTCATTTGTGATTTATTTTTTTTTTTAAGGCTAAAATCAAATCAACATACATGCACACATGCACACATGCCCACATACACATACACATACGCCAGTATTCCAGCTCAAAAGAGAATCACAAACAATTGACAATAATGAATTTCACCCGCAATCCTTATGGTTTACCGCCGTACCATTACACTCCGTATAATACCGTCTAACGTTGAAACTTCATCCAACTTTCATAACATAATCTCCAGTAATGTATCGCATGCTCATGTATGTGTACTTGAAGGATGGTGATTGTGCGAGTAATTGTCGATGTGAGAAGAAGGCAGCGTAATAATTTCTGTTATGCAGAACAGAAACGAATAGGAATTTATAAAAAAAGTAGCGCAAGAGTTGTGGATGGAGATAAAAAATCAAATTCTCTCTTTGCAATGTGCGGCTATAATCTTAACAATAGCAGCATTAACCGCAATATTAAGAGCTCATCACTTTTGAATCTAACAGAAGAAGTTCATAAAACAACAGAAGCAAAAAATATAATAACAACAAAAACAACAACAAAAACAACTACAAGAATAACAAAAGCGGCAATTCATCATAAAGCAATACCATTATCCCGGTCGAATGCTAAGCGTAACATTGCCAGTGCTTACGTAAAGACATCTTACACTAAGTGGCAAATTGTCATATTAACGTTCATTATATTATTATTATGTTGCACAAGTGAGTATTATTCTTTAATATTTTATTTTATCTTATCTTCATTTTCATTACAATATTTCGTCCCCATAATTCACGTCCATCTTTCGCATATGTATTTGCATATTTATATCGGAAAAACAAAAATTGCGTTACAAAATGTTGCGTGCATTTGACAGGATGTTAATGAAAAATATTTCATAAACATATTCTGAGAGCAAAAGACGTGTAAGTTATTCGAAATAATCAAATTATAGTATATGCGTACAACAATATTTGAATCATGCAAAGAAGAAATAATTATTTGTAGTTTGTAGGCTGCGTATAAAAAAAGAAAATGATACTAAAAATACCGAATCTATGGAAAACGGAAAACTAAAGACACTCGATATTAAGCGAAGAGGTATATAAAAAAGTTGTGTTTATTAAAATGATTTATTAAAATGATTTGAAAGTAAAAAATAAGTAAATGAAATAAATAAAAATACTCCCACTATACTTTGTCATATCCCATTATTAAATGCCTTACGATATCACTATGCGTACAAGCTCCTTTTTAAAAAGAGGGTTCATATGGGGAATCGTCGAAAAATTGGATCGATCCGAAGCATTTTCAATAGCGTTCGTTCTTGGGCCAAAGTAGGTCGGTGTACCGAATTTGTTAAAAATATCTCAAAAATTGGGACCTGCAGTTTGCATACAAGAAACAAGAGGGGCAGACGGACAGACAAACCTATATAGATTTAGTAAGTGAGCCACGGTGCAATAATAAATAGGTCTATTCCAAGTCCTTCTGGATTTGACATACATCCGCACAAACTTAATTTACTCCTGTACCACAAATGACGTAAAGTATAAAATTACTGCTTACAAGCAGAAAGGCAACAAAATAATCCAATTCAACACATACAGGATCAATCTTTTGCTTTTCTATGAATTGAAATCCAGAACACATCATCTGCTCATTCATAAATTTTTAAACGTGTTTCTCGTAAATTTATTTCTTTATCTGTGATCCATACTTCTTTATAACTTGAAAAGGCAGCGACTCGTAATTGTCTACCCTCTTGAAGGTCACCATCAAAGGTCTCCTTCTTCTTCATCAAATCATTTAATTGACTTATTTTATTTCCGACCCGACGACGACGACGACGACGACCTTTTAATTATCCTTCTTTTCTAGTGCTTTAATAGTTGAAAAGTCAAAATAATAATATCCCTTGTTTTAAGGTAATTCAACTAACGCTACGATAGGGCCCTTTAGGCAGTAGCTCTTAACAATGTACTTGAGGAAACCTTATGATGTCAATACATTCATTTTTCGAACGATTGTTTAGAATCAGTATATACTTTCTTTATTTGACGATCACAAATAAAAATTTACGGTTCGTATCCAAACGTACATACATACAATAAGCAAAACATGTAACTTGATCTAGAATTTCGTACAATTATTTTGCAAAGTCATCGAACTGACATACTTACCGTTATCAGACATGATTTACGATTTTTATGAATCCATCATCGAAGATTGTGTATATATATGCGTTCAGTTAAAACAGGAGAAATCTTCTGCTACTATCTTTTACTATCTTATCCGACAATCTTAATCAGTGTCAAGTTTAATCAGGTCCGTCTGTCCGTCTGCATAATATGTATGGAAAACATTGGAAATATTACGAGATTTGTTTCGAGATTTACCAAAAATATTAGCTGTAAGAACTGGACACGCGTTTTGGTATTGAAAATGAGTCATATCGGTCGAAGGTCATGCCCACAGTGCGGCTGCGTAGCTTGGCACTACCTCTGTTTTGAAAAGGAAAAACTAATTGGTTATTTTGCTACTCACGGGTACCTTGAATTGAAATGCAAATGTTCAGCCACGCCCACTCAATACAATAGAGTGTCTATCAAAAAAGCAGTTTTTTTTCATGTTTCTTCGAAAAAGGAAGTGGTGCTTATAAAACATTCAGTCATAGAGCAACGTAATTTTCTTATTTGTTATTGCATTGCATTAATTTCAGGCAATGAATATAGAGCCTTTTATGACTATATCCTAAAATTATATTAAATTTACGTTTAGACAATTCTTCATCACTTCTAGAGTAAAAATTATTTTCCCAATCGGTTTACGCACGTTTATCTGTCTGATCTTGATCCATGGTATTAATTATTGGTCATATTTTGTTAAAATTTCGTAAATTGATTTGTTTGCCACCCAACCACGAATGCTATTGAAAATGGGTTGCATTAGACCCATTTCCCAACCACTATGTAGATAAAGTCTTATCTTGAAAAAACCGTGATTTTGAAAAATTCCCGACAAAACTTCCCGAATCGAAGTATTTCGGCATAATTAATCGACGTAAAAAACTTGGACTGATTGGGTCAATTTTGGTGAGCCTCCTTCCACATATTCGTTGCCACGAAACATAAGCCTTTATATGGCAAGAAGGTCTCATTTTTAATATTTCGTTTTGTATATTGATTTATAAAAGGATTCAGCCTAAAAATTGGCTGCACATTTATTTTTTCCACCTATCTAACCTCATGTAAGAGATAAGAAAAAGTCAAATTTAAAAAGAAAAGACATCAGTAATTTGGCTTAGTAACTATCTGAACTAAGTAGATCCGTTTTTGCACTCGATATGAGCACTCCCACCAAATATATCTAGTATGCATGATAGTATCATATTAAGTGTTATAATGTACACTCTTCGTTCCGATTTTACGTTTCTTATTCAGCTCCTCTTGAGGTTAAGTTGCTATCACTGAATTGTCTATTTCAGGACACTCTAAGCTTTATTTGCAAATTTTGGGAGATCTGTTTACAAATTACTTATCGGAACTTTTATTTACAATGCTTCCTCCGGCCTTACTACTACTATTCAGCTCTCTTGACTCAACTGTCTTTGCCATCTGCAAATGTTTGCTTATATACTCTTTTGCAGGCAAGTTACCGAGGGTCGGTTTACGATTCTCTTTATCGAATGCAAACTCGATATTGATTTTGCATTTTGTCGTCAATGTGTAATAAAATTCTTATGAAAAATCACCAATTTTTCAAAATTTGTTTTCGAAAAGTTTTTTAACAAAAATTTTTTTTATTTTTGAATTTTGTAAAAATAAAAAGAAAATATTCGAAATATTTAATAATACTTTTTCAATATAACCAAAAAGAAAAACAAAAAAAAAATCTCGAAGCATTATTCCTGACTGGTATGAGAGATGCGTCTGCATGCACGAGAAGCATTTTTGAAAACAATGACTAAACTAAGGGGTTTTTCGTTAATTGTGAGTATTGAAGCAACCGATACTCATCCGTTTTGGTTTGAAAGTTAAGACGATTCTATTAAATATTGAAGCTAAAATTATTATCAATATCTACCGAGCATTTCAGTCAAGCTGCTGATATGAAAAGGTTTAGACTTTTCTTTAAAAAAAAAGAGAGAGAGGGAGACCGCATTACTATAGATAAACATATCAGATATTGTATTATATGAAGACATTTGCTAATTATCTTTTTTTTGTATTTCATTTTTACTTACATGCAATTTTAATCATCTAAAAACTACCACCCTTGTAACTACCACAATATTATTGATGCGTGTGCGCCATGAATGACTGAATGAATACGTGTTTTAAAAAATGTAAAAAAAAGGTCACGTGCTGGCAATACGAAAGGGACGTCTTATGACTCCGAGCACATTCACCGCTTTAAGCGGAGATCTCCATGTACAGATACAGTTTATGCAGGATGACGATAATCGCAATATTAATAGCACAGCAACGATATCTACCACCTTCGAGAAGGCTGTTAGCAATGTAACAACGGCACGCACCAAACAGCCATCAAGTGGAAATGTCACAGAGACAGAAACAAAAACTGTTGAGAACATTATCACAAGTACTTTGGTCATTAGTAAATATATCGATGAGGTGCAAGAGTTAACAGCGCCTGAGGCTTTCCCAACAACAACTACAACGGTAGCTCTTATAGAGTCTAACGATACCATGATTGATGGCAAAATATTGCAACGCAAACGCAAAGAAATTGTACAAAATATTCCAGTCTATCCGGATCCGAGATATAATGTGACACAAATTGCTGTTCCATGTCAGACATTTATACGCGGCGGACTGTATGAAATGCAAGTAGTAACAAATTTGAGAACTTTCAATCATATACCGCTGAATTCGACGAAAATTGCTGTAACACCACAGTCTGGTGTAGCTAAGCCCACCATGACCACGAGTACTACGACTTTAATACCGGTAATGGATGAACGTTTAAAACAGACCTTGGATGTCCGATGGCCTAGCGCTGAAATGCTTATTAGCCCTGTACGGTTACGCACATATCCCGACCGGCCGGTAGAAGTGACATTGCGTTTTCCCGAAGTCAATTGTGATCAGGCATGGCGCAGCGAGGATTTGCCAGAATTTTGGCTTGAATTAATATATTGCGGGAAAGAACGGCCCTGTTCCACCCTAATGCCGCAAAATATATCGAAGTCCAGCGTTTTATTTGCCGAGCAAGTGAGAGGCTATCCGAAATATTTTAACGTTAAACTAAACTGTGAACTTTTCGGTTTGGCTGGCAATTATGCGGTGCAACTAAGGCCGATGCTAACAGCTCTTAATGTACCGATAACTCGGCGTTTCCTTAGCGTCGATTGGAGTGAAAAGTATGTTTTCAATGTTTACGCCCGCAGTATTTTCCCATGTGATCCTCATACGGGTATAGGAGTACTTTACGAATATCCAGGATGCATTTTAGAGCAAGGCGATCGAGTACGTTTATATGCTAAACTAAGGGCAGATGTTGCTTCCCTAAAACCACCGACCACTTTACATTACATAGCCGAACAGCGGGTGGTGAAAAACCAATATTCGCTATACTTCAGCTGCGATCTTTTCACCGAAAAATACGTAGAATATTGTTTTGTCTACGTCAGCCAAGCTATATCAGGTGCAGTAGCGGATGTCCGGATGGACTGTGTACCCACTCTACCGGTTAGAGGTAAGTATAAATAAAGAAAGAAAGAAGAATCTTTCATTCGTACTGTTGTGTTTGCTTAATCATTACCATAATAACATCAATGCTCGCAGTGTTAATATACAATAACAAAACAGTTAGTTACATATTATGCTCTAGAAAAAGTAAAGTAGAAAAAGCGCTTCTGCTGATGACATATTTCGCGTTACTCTATAATCTATTGCAACACTTTTCGTTCCATAATTTCGACGCGTGCATTCTGTATAGCGCTGTATAGCACAGATGCACAATTGCTTGTCATTCAACTTATATTTTGCAATATTGCAATTTCTTCTTCTATTATCGGGTAAATCGCTGTAAGCTAAAGGAATACATACGATATTTTTGTCTCTATGCATTGTTCAATAAATAAATTGCTTCTTCTATAGAAATGCAATAACAATTTAATATCTTTCAATCACTCATTTCATCAATTGCCAACATATGCAATGTCTTACGTATGCATCGCGTTTAGCATTTGGGTCATATATTTTTTGAAATGAATGTTGTTTGAATGATGTTTTTGTATCTTTTATGGGTTAATATGTTATAAAATTGACGTCGCTTCATATCACTGCTTTTTGGCAACAGTTTTCAATTTTTATCTGCACTCAATGAAATTGTACGCTTTAGACGATAAAAACAAAGTTTAGGTGCCGTGGCAGACGGCACTATCGGCATCTAATATATACATATATTTATATATAGATCGGTTCACAAAGTAATGCCAATAATAAATTACTTAAAATTATCTATCAAAACTTGTGTAATTAAAATATTATTTAAGGACAAGAGTTTATTTACTATATATGGATTGTAAAGCTTTCCTATAAATGTATTTATCGTATTATGTTAATAATATTTGATCTGTGCTGAAGGTTTAGCTTCATCAAATGCTTAACGGCTCTCGTTCTCATTAGCAACCATCGACGGATGGGCGTATAGTAGGCCTCTTAAATACTTTATAGAGCATAAAATCGCGACTATGAATCGCTTTAATCATGTTCGCCGCTATTTCTGTCTGCCGGAATTAACTTTGTAAAGCCGTTACACATACATTTTTAATTTAATTCTACATATATAAAAGCTCGTACGTACAGCGACATAATCCCCATAAACACGAAATGTTATATATATGTTTTCATCATCAAGATGTGAATTTAAAGTGCGGGGGAAACAAATACCACATATGCCACATATACGTTTCACTCAAGAAAATATCTGAATTTGTCTTATCTGTGTTTGCCGTACGAAAACACTCGTACAATTTATAAAAGAAATTATATTTAGTTACGATCGAGTTTTGTTAACTGCAAGACAGCATCAAAAATCACTCACTCACCTGATAAATCGATCGTATAGCGGACGGACAGATAGACAGAAATTTTACAAACAATTACATTGTTAGTATATCATCATATATAATATATTTATAGGCGCAATTGTAGTGTCATTAATTTTGGCGGTTGTTAATATCCGTGTTAGTGTGAAGTTAGTTCTCCTTTCTTTACTTTATTTACTCGGTCTCGTTACTTTAGCATACTTTTATTAAGGATTGAAAATCGTTTTGCACAAAACATTGCCTTAAAATTTTCAGTCGTAACAGATACCAAATGATAGTTATTTGACTCGTATTGTAAGAATTCTTTTCCTCTTGTTCCTGTGTCGTGCATTATTTTTGTTTTGTTTACTCTTAGCGCGTGTAATATGTTGCATTAATTTTTTAGAATCTGATACTGGCGGTTGGGGTCCGTGGAGTGAGTGGACGCCTTGCTCAACCAGTTGCTTGGGCGGTACACGCAATCGGTATCGTTTCTGCGATTCACCACCTCCACGTTACGGAGCCAAATTCTGTGAGGTGAGTATCTGTGCTTTGCTAGAAAATAAAATCTATTCAAATCATTATAAAATTTAAATTAATGAACATTTATTAAGAAGATCCCTTTTAATTTTGAATTGAACAAGAAAGGTATTATATTCGGTTTAAAATTAATCTCTTGATGTCAATCGTTTATCTCTTCCAAAGCTAATATTTCGTTAAAACATAACATATTGAATATTGCAACATGACATAAGTAAGGCAACTACATCTTTTATACCCACAATCTGTTTATTACAAAAAAAGAAAAAGAAATGATCACAGTCCGACACTCTATACTATGGGGTTTTCTTTATTTTAGTGCATACACTGAAGGTTCCAAGATATATATTAATTTTTAATATCGTAGTCTATGAGTGATGAGCAAAAATACCATTTTTTATACCCATCACTGAACGATTCATTTTTTCAAAATTTTGGCAACGTCTAGACGAAAGCTTCAGAGACTTCACAAAGTATATATATTCTTGATCGCCATCATATTCTGAATCGATCTAAACATATCCATCCAATGTCTGGTGTAAACATTCATGGCCAACAAACATGGCCGCAAAAGTCAAGCTATCAACTTGTAATTCGGCAAAAGCATTACAAGTTCTTGCACGCAGTTTGGTATTGAAAATGGGCCTAATCAGTTTAAGGACGCGCCCTTCATTAGCAGAAAATTCCAAGTCAATTTATGCATGTCCGTCTGTCCATCTACGTGTAATATCTCTTGCAAAAATTCTCCAGGCCGCAAAAGTAAAGATATCGACTTTAAATTTAGCAAAAACTTTGGAAGCTCTTGCACGCAGGTTGATATTGAAAATGAGCTAAATGGCCCGAAGAAGGCCCCTATAGTACCACGTCTCTGTTTCTCAAAAGGAACAAAAAATTGGTTTTAGCTCGCTAGTCATAAACTATACCAGATGAATCTACAAAAACTTGGCGGTACGTTCTGCAGGCGATGCTGTAGTACCTATACTAAAATGGAAAAAATCGCTCACGCCCACTTAATTTTATAGTGCGTCATAATTTCATCTTTTTTGAAAACTTTTATGGCGCACAGCAGCAAGATTCAAAAACCTCACTAAGTATATAAATTTTTGGTCACTTTCAAATTTGGAATCCATCTAAACATGTCTTGTTTATTCGTCTGTCTATGTGTCCCTTTGTCCAACTGTGTAGTATCTGTGGTAAACATTCTCCTGTTAGGGGAATTGAAGTGACCCCAACTTTTCAAAGGACATGCCTACAATGCCCACACACCTACTCGCCAAAAATTTTTATTTTGAAAATAGTAAAAAATCAGCAGCGACCGTCAAATATTATTGACTTTTTTAGGATAATGGTGATGGGTATAAAAGATTCAGTCACGACCGAATATTACTTGTTTACTTATGGAAACCTAGCTGCTTTCAGCTTATATTGTCTCTTATATGCTATGGGCGAGTCCGTGGACTGATTTTGCTGATTTTCCATACCAATCTATTTGCACTACCTTCCAATGTTTCTGCCAAATCCGCAGGTGATAGCTTAATTTTTGTGACCAGAAGACATTACGCAGACGGACTAATAGATAGGTAGACGGAAGGACGCATCTAAATCTATCCAAAATTTGATGCTGCTTAAGAATATATAAAATTTATGGGATATCTAAAGCTTTTTTACAAAGGTGTTGCAAAGGTTTGGATAAAGTGACTACACCCTCGTCGGACGCTGGTTGATATAGATGCATATTATGTACATATATATATATATAACATATACAAATAACGTATTTAAAAAAATATGTCAATTAACACTAGCGCGCCTAAATATTCCTAAGAGGTGAATATCTAATTTTCGTAACTGCGCTAGGATGTTGTGGGCGCTTATTTGGAACGGTTTTATTGGCAAAGAGTTAAGTTCTCAATTTCGCCACACCGACGGGCAAGCAGAAGCAAGCAGAAAAACATAGAGACACTTTACAAATTTGTCTAAAGCTATTTCGCTGCTCACGCTTACATCTACGGGTTAATAATCTTTGACGCATTACGATAGGTACAAAAGTATGCGAATGAATGCATTGTAATGTTAATGGAGATGTAAAGTAAGACGCACCAAGAAACGTGTTCGCACTAGTGCGCCAGTATTCATGACGGAAATGTGCGGATATAAAAAGAACGTATTGTTAAACAGATGCACAAAGTATGTAAATACTATTATGAAGTTAAAAGAAACTTTGCAATTGTGAAAAGCAAAAGTTTTTAATACTCTATGTGATACGTATTGTTTTTGATAGAGCAAAATATGATGCAATATTTTGTGAATGTATTTCATAGAGATATATAGGTGGCAAGCATTTCGTAGTATCAAATATGTACAGACGTCCCTCGTATAACGCGCTATATAAAATGCTATTGCTAATGTTACAACGCGATTTCAAAATCATCCGATATGTATTCCGTTAGATTTGTTTTTTCTTAATTTCCTTTGCCTTTCATTTTCCATTTATCGCGAACAACAGAAGTTTCAAACAATTTTGAGAAAAAAAAAATAAATAAATAGATTAATTGTAATTTTTGATGAAAATTAATTTTGTGATTCTCATTATTATTTTTTGAATATATATATATATATATATATTTAATTTTTGTCATTTATCATAATATTGAATTTTATATATACATTGGTCGCCTGACGTTCTAGCCATTGGCTTATATGCGGTCTAAGTAGCCGAGTAGGCGAAGGATTTCGACTAACAACTTAATGGTCGTGGATTGAAATCTCAAGTGCAGTAGAGTTCTCAATAGCCTTAGAGCGCTAGCGCTTTAAGACTTAAGTCTTTCAATTTATTTCTCTGCCTAAAGTAATTATAATAATTATATATATACATATATATATATATATATATATATATATTATTATTATTATTATTATATAAATTTAGCCAGAGAATAAATTCTAAGACTAAAGTCTTAAAGCACTAGCATCTAAGGCTTTCGGCTTTTATTTATTTATTTATTTATTTTTTTTTTTATTAATATTATTATTATTTTTATTATTAAAAAACTCTACCGCACTTGAGGTTTGAACCCACGACTATTGAATTGCTAGTCGAGACTCTCTATATATATATTTGTATATTATTTTTACAAAAACTTGAAGTCAACTTAGTTTGGAACGCAATTTAAGCCATCATAAAATTTGACATTTTAAGATTTGGTTCCTTTATATTGAAATAGATATTGCCTTGATTTATGAAGAGATTTCGAGGCAACACGGTATACATTGCCTTGATTTGTATGATATCTTAGTTATACGAGAGACGCCTGTATACATTTTTTCAATTTCGAATATAACAACGACTTAGCATGATAAAGTAATGAGTAAGTAAAGCGTTTGGAGTTAGAAGAAGGAGAAGAAGAAGTATTCAACGGGTAATGTAAAGATTATTTTTCATTTAAAGAATTTTACAGCTTGTATGCAGTTCAGTTCTCAAGTACGCAGTGAAAATATGTATTAAAACTTTTGTTTTGTTTTGAAATTATTATGAAGAACTTCCACAATTTCGTGTATACGTGGATGGAAAGTGCGTTACCATTAGAAGCATACGCATTTGCATCAAATATTCGTTCGGAGAAAGTTAAAATTTCCTTTTGTTGTCGCAATTTGAACGCAATTATATGAGGGAACGTTGGCGAAAGAATAGCTTTTTCGTTGAAACTTCCTCGAAGCGTTTGAACAAAGCGGACGATAATATTAATAACACCTGTTAGTTGTTAGGGGCAACGCTTAACTATTTCGTAAAATCGATTTAATATTTTCAATGTATAGGCATTTATTTTCTTGTCAGTCATAGGAGCAAAGAAAATTCATTAATATTTTATAAGTTTCGTTCGCAAGTAGTCAGTCGGACGGTTTTCATTTTAGCTGCATAGTTAGGCAGGGCATTTGGAAGTTTAGGATCTCATTACATAATATATATTTTAGGATAATATATATTTTCGAGAATATAATTTTCAATCGAAGGTGCGTCGCCAATATCGATTTGCTATTTGTATCGGTTTCTAATTGCTGCAGGAATGGCCACCAAAGGTAAGGGAGATAAAGGCAAGAAGAAGAAGGGTGAAAAATCCAAGGAGAAACTTAGTCAAGTGGACAAGACTTTCTATGAGTTGACAATAACTGATTTGAATAAAAAGCTAGCTCGCTTGCGCTCCCATGTGAATAGCTTGGATGACACCAATGTGGCCTTGACTGAGAAGGTGCGTAATATGGAAGAGGATCGTGTTGATATTGCCGCTCATTTGGAACGCAGCTTGGCCGCACGTGACGACACCATTCTCGAACTGGAAGAGAACCTATCGGAAATGACGAAGGTGCGTAATTCTGAAAAACAAGAATCGGCTGAGCATATTAAGGATTTGGAAGTCAAGTACAAAGCAATGCGTAATCAACTCACTTCTGAAATAAAATTGCTTAACGGTAAATTAAATTCCTTGGATGAATTCCGTATACAGCGTGATCATTTATTGTCCAAATATGACGATCAGGAGCAAGAACTTAAAGAGAAAGATCGCTTGCATCAGGAAATCATTTATAATATGGAGCAAAAAGCGGTTGTAGAAAAAGATGCTCTTAAAAAGGAAGTCGAAGCAAAACTGCTCCAAGTCTCTGAGGATTTCACGCGGTCCAGTGAGATACGGAATGCTGGCTACACGCGACGCCTTATACGTGAAAATATTGCTCTCCAAAAGGAAATTGAAGTCTTAGTCTTAGCTCAAATTAGAATGCAACGGGACCTTGAAGAACAATCAGAGCGCCGTAAAGAAATGGCCGAACAATGCGCATCCTTAGATCAATTAAAAACTCAGCTTATCTACAGTTCACAAAATAAAGTTAATATTATAGAGAAACTCACCAATAGATATGAAAGCTTAAAGGCTAAATATACCGAAGCTCTCAAATATCGAAACCTTTATCAAAATATTATGAAACGTGACGTATGCGACCGTTTCAATTACCACGACGCTGCAAAAAAATTGCGCACGCTGGGCCAAAAATTCGAGAAATTGAAGATTGAAAAAAATCACTTGCTCGCCATACACAAACAACACAATTATGAAATTATACGCCTGAAAAAAGTGGTTGAACAAATAAAAGCATGTGTAACAGCAGCAATTATATGCCAAAAAGAGAGAGAAAAAGATAGGCCGTCACCTGTTACGCCCAAGAAAGATGAATTGACCGAACACGAGCTTACCCGTCAAGGTCTCTTATCGGAGCTTATAGAAATAATAAGCAGCCACTTGGAATGGTATGCACCCACACCATCTGTTTTAAGTCTCTCGCGTTCGCAAAGTTCAATTTATCGACCCGGTGGAATGGGTTTCTTACCAAGAGTGGCCTCTTCGCTTATGGAAATGTTTAAGCATGAAGCTCAAGATGTTACATCAGTTGCAATAATGTCGGGCGACTTTCAATTGCAAAGTCAAACTAGCAAAATCATTCCGAAAGCTCGTACCAGTGATGTTGGGTCTATTATAGATGTTGAACTAGGCTCCACGTTGTACGTGTCATCTTCCCACGAAGAGCTTGACATAATACAGCCAGAAGAAGAGCCAGACGATATGGGCGAAGAATCTTCAAGTGAGGAGTATCAAGCTTCCGAACCAAAGCCCGAGGAAGCAGGCGAGATAAAAGAAGGAGAAGAAACGATCGACTACAAAGCAAGTCCAGCCATGACTTCGTCCAAACTTGATATGGAGGAAGGCGGCCAATCAGCATTATCTAAAGCTACACGCATTTCGACTAAAATAAGCGCTGCTACAGGCGTCCCACAGACAACCGAAGACGACGCCTTTGAAATTAATTTGTTTTACTAGATTAGTGCCGAAAAATTAAATTGTTTCGTATTCGAAGGAATATATTTCATAAAAAATATAATAAGAGAGTGAGTTGTGTTTTATTCAATCAGGTGTCAGTATATCGGGTATAGCTTTTCAAAGACCGCGTGAAAGTGACACAAGTGACTGAAAACAATAACACTTTATAGAACGATCATAGATGAGCTTTTGCCGAGAAACACTGTTTCAAGTTTCATGTGATTTCGAGTCGACGACACTTCATAATAATGACAGACTCGTTTGTTCACTGTACTGGTGCAAGAATGCTTAAATACTTAACACTTAGACAAAGCACAGTAAAGTTAGCATTTGCCCAGAGTTTCATGAAAAGATTTAATTGCTGTTAGTGTCATGAAAAACTTTACGGGAAAAAGGTTTTCTGATAAATACAACTTGTAACAGCAATCATTGAATTTAATAAATTTTCCTTTTTCCGTAGGGTCCCTCGGTGCAGACTGAGAAATGCGGCAATTCAGTGATCGACACTTGGGACTGTATATATGAAAGTGGTGGAGCTATTATCAATAACATTAATCGAACTGGTGTAAGTCAAGAAATTGGTCCGGGCTGCCGTTGTGGCTGCATTGTTCACTTGGGTTCATCGAAACCAAAACGAATTATTGCCGGAGCAACACAAAGCTGTCCAGGCAGATCATTTTGGTTAATACAGGTAAATTTAACACCTTTTTTCTTTTTATAACAAAACTGCCCGTAAATCTATCAATGGAATTAAGAAACATATTGCTTTCAAAATTTCAATTTTCCCTACCGCGAAAGAGCGAAAGAACTTGCAACGAATTTATAGATGGACAGACATTGTTAAATATATTTAAAGTAATTATTATACTTTATACATATATGCTCATGCAATTACAGCAACACACAATGACTATGTTAGGACATTATGTCGACAGTAAGTTACCGTAGCTGACTTTGAAGAAATGGCATCTCACTCTTTTTTAGCTTTGGCATGAGTTTATTTCGCATGCTTCATTTGCTAGTATAGTTGTCCATTGGAAGGAATTTAATTATAAATAGAGTAAAGAAAAATTTTATGATTCTCGAAAGCAATAGCCAAAGAGGAAGAAAGATAGCAAAAACACACAAAAAAGACTTTTCGCCTGCATTATTACTGCGTGGAATAACACGGGTGGAGAATCCCTTTTTTTGAAACTCATTACTCCTTGTCCAGCCTAACTTGAAATCTTCAAACCGATATATCCATAATATAACAATAAATTATTTTACAATCAATATATGAGAAATTTTCTATATAATATTTCACTTAACACGTTCGCGAACATTAAAAATTTCATGGAGCTGGAAAAAAGACAGGTTTTGGAAACTAGTTGTAATATCCAAAATCTGATTATACATATATTACAAGAGTAGTCAGAACATCGTATTTTAATTGTTATATGAAATGCACGTCATAGCATCCACGACAATATAGATCATATAAACTTAAGATCATCATAAACTTAAGGTTACATGAAATTAATATAGCATTCACGTCCGCGAACGTGTTAATATATATGTTAAGTCGAAAGTTAATGGACGCTTGAAAATAACTGGATGTATGAACAATACTTAAAGTATAGTAAAGTTACAAAAACAGGAACCCTTGTCAATAACATAATTAAAAAAAAAAAAAGAACCCAACCACAATGTTAGCTTTAATGTTAAAGAAGAAAGAAAATTATATTCGGCCGTGCCAGCATCTTTTGTACCCATTATCTCTCTTATCCTAAAAGAGACCTAAAAAGAAAAAGAACTCGATTTTCAGGGTCTAAATAATATGTTCAAGCTTATAATAAACGCTTTTTTAAGGCGCGTGGGCGTTGTAGGCGTGTTCTGGGAAAAGTTTAAGTCACTTCCAAATTCTTTTTCATTTTCGCTAATGAGAGAATGCTCATCACGAATAATATACAGTTGTAAAGACATACAGACGGCGAGACGGACATGTTTAGGTGTATTCCCAATTTGCAATTGGCCAAGAATTTACTTTACTTTATGGAGTTTTTGAAGGTATTGAAAAAGGAATTAAATTTTGATACACTATAATAGTGGGTGAATTTTCCCATTTTTGTGAACAGATGCTACAACATCGCCCATAGAATGTGCCTTCAAATTTTGAGTAATGAGCAAAAAACCAGTTTTTTATTCCTTTTGAAAAACAAAGATATTCTCAGTGTACGTGGTGATGTTGGCGTGTGTTTCGACCGATTTGGCCCATTTTCAATACAAAACTGCACACAAGAACTTCCAATGTTTCTGCCAAATTTCAAGTCAATAGCTTCGTTTCAGAAAGCTTAAAACAAACATTGCACAACAGAGAAGGACTGACGGACAGACGGACATTTAGAATTTGATGCTGATCAAGAATATAACTATACATTGTGGTGTCTCTGATGCCTCCTTTCAGGCGTTGCAAAGGTTTTGTGCAAAATGAATATACTCCCCATCCTTCGGTGAAGGGTATAAAAACTCATCAAAGAAGATTTGCATAAAATATCGCTCTACAAATGTATTATTCTTCCGTTTTATGCATCGCCACTTTCGTTGATGCTCCAATTTTATATACACATATATATTGATATATACATATCTATCTATAGCAAACAAAGCGTACGTTGACATTACTTGCAAGCATACTGCAGTTAAAAGAGGAGTTTACTACAAAAGCGGCGATATCTTTGATAAACGATGTAGTGACAAGTCATGAGATTGAGTGAAGGGCGTGCATAGATAATGATATTATACGAAAGGAGAAGAGAGAGAGAGAGAGAGAGAGAGTTACATAAAATGTTCAATAAATGATAGCAATAAACTAATATGTAACAACTTAAAGGTGTGCATATGCGATGACACATCTTCCACATGATGACATTCAGATGATTTAGTAGAAAGTCACGTAAAGTTAATTAAAGCTAAAAATAAACTTTGACTATAAAGTTTGCAAACGAGTTAAAGCACAATTTTCTCATTCAAGGATTACCAATAAGTGCTTTGAAAAAATTCTCTAAAAATCCATAAAATATTTCTTCAATTTTTCCTTTCCATTGTTTAGATATTCTCTCTTCTTATCGTTTTTTATGTTAGTAGTATTATGGTTTGTTTTTTATTTTTTCCATTGCTATTGCTTTTTTTTATTTTTTTTTGTCTTCTTTTTGCGATAGAGTGACTTAGTCCTGAGAATTAGTTTTGTTTTAATTTATCTCATAGACTTACTCCTCTTCTAAACAGTGGTATGCAATTTAGTCATTTATTCATTTGCAGATAATAAAAAAAAAAAAAAAAGGAAAAATTCATGAACCATTTTTTTGCTCCTTGGGGATCAATACTTTTTAAATGTTGATTACTCTCCTTATTTCTTTTTTTATACAAATCCTCAAGTAAATTTCTATTATCCTTGCTCTATATATCTTCGTGCTCTATATGCTCCGTACTCGTACTTTCCTGTGAAAGATAATAGAAGCATATACACGTATGTGATGCTTGTAAGCAACTTGTATAAGTTGATTAAAGTGTTATTTGTTTACTTTTGGGTTTATTGAGCACATTTCAAGAAGATTACATTTTTTTTCCTTCTCTTTTTTTTTTTTTTGCGAAACCTTTCTTTTAATATTTTACTGACTTTAGATAACGAACTCTTTAATTTTCATTTAAATAATATTGAGACTTTTTATGGTTTTCATGGCAATGCGTTTAATTTTTTATTTTTTCGAACATTTCGATATACATTAAGGATGCTTTGAATAATATATGTAGTTTTGATTAGCATCGAAGACCGGTCTACTAGGCTCAATCAATCATATCTTCCCGCCTTTCCCCCTATATAAATTCGTTTTGTTCGTAGCGAAGAATATTCTTGATAACAAATACCTCTCCTTAGGATTCTCGTTAGTTTTCGATCCCCCCCCCATTTCTATACACGTTTGTGATCAAAAATTAAGACCAAGATTTAATTGTATCGTTTTGAATCTGCTTATTCTTATTATGCGAAATCTACTTCGCCACTTGCAAAGTCATCCCCCTCAAATACTACATACTACACTGTTGCTAACGTTTTTTACAATTCTCGAAACAGTTGTTGTAGTTGATTTTCGGAATGGCCTTCAAAAGATTTGTACAATCCAGCTTGCGTCTCTTCAATCTACTCGGAACGTTGTCCTCGGAGTGGTTTTTCAAGTTTAGGAAATAGTCAGAAGTCACATGGGACTAAATCAAGTGCATACGGTGCTTTGTGGAACGATAAGGGTTGAATTTTTAACGAAATGGTCTTAAAGAACCAAAGCAAAAATTCAGTGTTTCGAGATCTGAAGCGAGGATTTGATGCGTTTCCAAAGATCCTAATATCTTTTAAAATGTTGTTGACCGATCCGCTTTCCGTTCCCGTAGCAACCACTGAATCTTTTATCTTTGTTTGATGTGGCTTTCTTCGGTCAAGGTTGATGATCGTCCGGGGCGCTCTTCGTCTTCAACCCGTGTTCGGCCATCATTTAAACTTTAGTTGTAAACATTTCTTGTTGACAAAATCGAAGGCTCTCTGAAAAAATTTCATTCCGCAAATAATATTTAATGCAACTTCTTCGCGCAACAAACGTCGTAATGACACCTCGTGAAAATCAGAAAAAATGATTTTTATGTCTTACAAATCTATGCTTAACTCAAACGCTAATGATGTTAATAATGGGAAATTTAGCACAGATATCTGTCACAGATATGCGATATCCTTGCGAAATTTAACTTGAATATTGCTCTTAATTTTTGATGGCAATATTACAAGCACGGCGAGATATATATATCTGTCATTTTCGTGTACAATTACCGATAGGGTGCTATATCGAATTGCACAAAAATAAAATTTAAGATATGTAGGATATGTGCGTTACGATGTAACGTTGAATGTATGAATAGATGTATCTTTTTTGTTATATCTTGCAAGGTAACATTGTTAAGCTGTGCCTATGCCTCGCTAATTCAAACTAAGTCTTTCGATTTGTTTCCCCCCATTTAAGTCTACTTATTTTATTTTTTCGCAAGCTTTAAAAGATTTTCAAAAATTCGACGATTTGACAAATATGCACAATGGCCGGAGAAGGTTGAAAATTGAATCTATACACATATGAATGATGCAGTTTTTCGCCAGTGAAAGAAGAATTCTATGATTTGAATGAGTACCGTTGCAAGTGGTGTCTCAGATAGATATTTATCCATTTTTACAAAAATATTCGAACTTGAGTTAAGCAAACTGTACACTGACACAATTTCTTACACATTCGCATTTATTAAAATAGCGAACTACTATGGACAATAATTGATTATAAATTTTCAGCCTTTTCTTTGAACATTTGCCGAGAAATTTTGAAAATTGCAATTTTTATTTGGGAAGTGGTTTAAAAAGCGTTCCGATTCCGGCCGTTTTTAACAGCGTTCGTCCTTGGTCTAAAACACGTTCGTATACCAAGTTTCATCAAAATATTTCGTAAATTGTGAATCCGCATCTATATAGTGAAAGCAAACTTATAGCGGGTGAATACGAATAAAAGATTCTACCTACGTGCATCGGAGCTTATTTTTAACTCGACCTAATATTTCAAAAACAAAAAATGTGTCTTTTTTTTTATTTAATAGGGATTTTGAGTTTAAAAGGATATGTAGAAGAAAGTTTATTACTCACAAAAGAATTTTATTTTGAACTTTCGTACTTTTCCCGGAAGAGACCATTTGTTGGTAAGTTGCAACCTAATGGTCTACCTGCTCATTTCCAACTTCTCGACTACACTAGCAGATGCCTGTGGAAGATGTTTATAGTTCATTTTAAAGCATTTCCAAAAATATATTATTGCAGCTTCATCAAGACTACGGCCCACTCAGAAGTAGACACGAGGCTGTGACCGATTCGAAAGCTGTCAAAGCTTCTACCAACAAATTAAAAGTTCGGCATGAAGTTTTTGATATTGATTATCGATGCTTCATTTTTTTTACACGAATTTTTTATAGTATTTTTAAAACAACATTCTCTCGTGAAACGCATAAGATATTTTCAATAAACTAATTTACGCATTTTTCAAGTTAAAAATTGTACACATTTGCATTCACATACTCACCAATTGCATAAAAATCAATATACCTAAATAATCCGATGTGTGTGTTACAGGAATATATATTAAAAAGGTTTTTTTTTTCTTTTTTAGTTTCAAATTTTTAACTGCACTTGCACTGCAAACATCTCCAGAGAATGGCTGCGTTGTTGACATTCTTCAATAATTTTTCTAAAAAAATTTGTTTTTTTAATATCTCAGTACACGGCTAGTGACTTTATTAGATACTACCATTCTCTCACCTTTCCTTCCATTACCAAAAAAAAAATTGACAAAAACGGTTTCTTTTTATACCCTACACAAGTTATGGTGCAAGGGTTATTAAGTTTATGCGGACGCATGCAACGACCAGAACGGCTTAAGATAGATCGACTTTTTTTAAAGCTTGCCTGTCCGCCTGTCTGCCCGTCCGTCCGATGTATATCCATGTATTTTTGTGTTCAACCTACAGATCGCAATTGTTGGGATATTTTGATGAAATTTAGTACACTGACACTCTTCGATCCAAGGTTTGGATCAGTTCACTTTTTCGACTAATCCTCATATAACGCCTTATTTTGAAAAGTCGTTGAGTAAAACTACTTCGACCGTTTAAATGGGTGTGAAAAATTTGGTTCGCCAGAGTCAATTTTCGGAACCCCCTCTCATGTGGCCGTTTCTACGAAAGCTAAATCTTTATATGGTGGAAATATTTAATTTTTGATTAGCCTTTTCTGAATTTGGACCACGTAGTTCTATTTTTGGCTGATTTTAGCATCTCCCAAAATAATGTGTCATTTTTGTAACATAGGGTACCTAATGGTCGGCCTTACCCGACTGTAGGATTCTTTTACTGACGTTGGTAAGCTGAAAATGCCACTTGACACAAGTAGTTTTTGAAATATTCCATGTGAATTCATGTGAATGTGTTTGTTGTTCGATGATGTTCGAATATTGACTAGATATCTGTCTGTGTACCGAAGTCATAAGGAGTGGCTGTCAATGTGCAAGTTGTGATATATAAAAATACCTTACATATTGTTAGACCAGTGGAGGTATATGCACATCAAACTTGTAAGCTATTAATAGAAGGCAACCTGCCAGCAACTACAGCACACACACACACACATTTATCCTTGTTAATACCAATAACGTATAACAGCAGATCAACTGACACCTTCATTGTCAAATAAGAAGGTCCTCAACCAAATTTGAATGTTCCCTGCGCTTACACAATACCGTCTTCAAACAAAAAACTCTCCATACGTGGCGTCTCATTTAACGTTTTATTTACATTCTTGTGCCTGGAAGCGAATTCACTAGAATCGTCGCATAGTATCATTACGCGGACATAGTCAATTCAGGTTAGAATCTTAAGTTCATTAAGAGTGATGCAGAAAGATTATATTGTATAAGATGGCGATGAGTTAAGTTTACGACAAATCTATCCTTCAATAGAAGTGTGAAAAGAATAAAAAATATAATTTTAATTATTTCAGTAATTAAATAGATTAAATTAAAAAATCTTCTATTGTAGATTTTAATTTAGTTTGGTACGCAATACCCATAGCAAGTATTTAATTGCGCATTCCAATACAAATCGTGGCAGGTATTTATGTAACCTATATTGCCATTGCATTGTATATACTTATGACAATCGTCAGGATGCGGTAGATACATTTGATTGCTCTGTGCACACAGATCATTGCATAGCTGGCAGTCGTTTTGTTTTGTAAGATTTTCTTCATTTACTGATGAATGCGGTTGCAAAACTTTCCTGAGCTTTGTGACCTGAATTTTGTGATTGTTGTTTTCGCATTTTGCAACTTCAGGAGGATCGCATCGACTCGCTAAAGCATTCCAATGTAGATTCGTTGGACACCACTGAACTTTAGCAAGACCATTCATGCATACATGATAGCGTTGGCAATCGTTAGGATGAGATAACATTGCTCCCACTAAACCGTCACAAGCTGCCCAAGGTCTTATATTAGGACTCTGAAATTTCTTTTATTAACTTTATGAATTCAAAATAATAATAAATTTTAATTCACCTGATCCTCTTGAGATTGTAAGGCTTCGATTAGGAGAAAGCAACAAATAGCCCTTAAGAGAATGTTCATGTTGTTTAAAAATTTCTATGAATTTATTTCGATTTCTTAATAACAACTGCTATTAAAATTTCATTAGATAGACATTTTATACTCATGTTATCCCACTTATCACTATATTTATGACAAAATTTCAATTACAATTTCAATTGGACTTTTTTGCCATTGTAAAGATGTATTGATGGATATCAATACTTGACTTCCTTATCGACAACAATAATCTGATAATTTTCCATTGATAGCATTATTTTTTCTTTTGCTTTTTCAAAAATTCTTTTCGAATGTGTAATTACTTACCGTAGTTCTATAGGGTGTCCCAAAATTTACGCAACATTTGAATTTAATTAATTTAATTGCAATTTTTTGTATTGAATCATAATGTACATAGGATGATAGGGTCATATGAGGAATAGCACAGCACATCGTGCAAATGGCCTTCCACGGTTTTGCTGGCTCTTCTATAACGATTCGGGCAATGTCTCACACAGTCATTAAATTGTGACACCGTCTTGTTGAAAGCAAATGTCGTTCACATTAATATCATCAAATTTTTGGGTAGAAAGAAGTGGGTTATCGTAGCGCGATGTGCTCGATGCGCTAGTAACAATCATTGCTTGACCAGCCCCATTTTCGAAGACATATGACCAAACTTTTATTATTATTGGAATAGTGTTGAGCAATTAGAACGGTCTTGCTCTCTCGTCTAATGCTCCATTCTTACTAACTCTAAGATGTCAGTTGTCAAGCTGCCTGTTTTTTTTTTTCCTTGGTTTACCAAAACTTTGCCGCACACAAACAGCGGCAAAATTATATCTTGCGTAAATCTTGGGGACGAAGCTGGGGACGAATCTTGCATACTCACCGCCATTAAAATCTTTGACACCCAATGCTTTTATTTATTATCATAAAGAAGTGAATCAGATAAAATTTATCTTTCACCTTTGACTTCACTAAGAGGTATTGTTAAGAAAAATTAATCTACCACTTCGAGACGTCCACCACAATTAATTTAGAAATAACGCACTTAGCTTGTCGTCTTCGATTCTTCAAGTCCTTTTACTAGATACCCATGTCGCTGGCATTACTAAGAAAAAATGAATCTACTGGGTCGTGAGGTACAAAATAATGGAACTAAAGCATTTTCAGGAAGATGGTAAAGGGGGGTAAACGGGGAAAAGGTTTTAAACATTCTTTCTCGTTTATCTTACCTGATTAATAAGCATAAAATCTAAAAAAGTGAAGAAAAGCTAAATTTAATCCCTTGTAACTTTGAGTAGGCGTGGCTGATTTTTTTCATTTTTACGCAATAAATACTGTAGGGATTTTCGTGAAATGCAAAACGTGGAAAATATCAGCCTTCTATCTTTTATAATTCATTTGTAATGCGTTTAGTTTACGCTTCAGTGTGAGCTTTTGCTCTGATCAATTTGGCCCGCTTTCAGTGCCAACCTGCATGCAAAAGCTTCCAATGCTTCTACCAAATTTGAAGGGGATATCTTAATATTTGCGCCAAAAACAAGTGTCAACAACACACACCACAAAGGCGCACAGACCCGAAGGCCTAAGGGCTAATCAATTCAAAATTTTCTGCTGATCAAGGATATGTATATATATATACCTTATAGGGTCTCTGAATCTTCTTGTTCGGCGTTACAAAAGTGCGCAGAGATGCACGGTTATATAAAAAAAAGACTTACATTATTAATAAAATTATTGATTCCATAAAAATGCTAGAATTTCGTCATCGTGCATAGGCATCTGTTGGCATACTGTTAGCAAGTGAAAGGAATATCTTCAAGTTGAACACTTGCAAAATTTTAGAGCAGTGCTCACTGGCAATACCAACTGAAATGAATGAGATCAACTCGAAATTTCACTCTTGTCGTACATCTATCGACACTTTCCATACTTTCCAAATCAATTTTGGACAAGCTACTAACTATTACGAATGCAATGATAATGGCATTCACACCTCGCCTTCCGATAATGATGATGTATCTAAAGTCGACAGATATGCAATTAGCAGAGACGTGTTCCGCCTTGAAAGCAATATTCAGATCACAGATAGCTAAATTGATTTTGCTATTAATGCTATTCAAGAGCATGCATGTATATATGTCTTGGGCCCATTTACTCGCATGTTATTAATTTTGAAAATTTGCATTTTTTTCCATATTACGACTATTTAGAATAAGGCGTTGTATGACGAGTGATCGAAAAAGTGGACCGATCCAAACCATTTTCAATAGCATTCGTCCTTGGATCAAAATGTGTCGATGTACTGAACACAAATTTACATGGAGAAACATCAGACAGACGAAAAGATAGGCTCAGATCAATTCAGATTACGATTCTGAATCGATCGGTACATACGACTGCGCGTTACATACGACCGCGCTAACTTAATAGACCCAGTACCACAAGTGGTGTAGGGTATAATCATAGATTCTTTTTGTAAAATATGTAAAACAACCAGTTAAGGTTATATCATATCACGTTGGTTGGGAACTACTGTTTGCTGTCTTCATCAAACAGCAACGAGCAGCAATTTGTTTCACTTTAATATTTTCCAATTGCTCGCATTTGAATTTATGACAACGAGTGCAAATGCAATTGGTTAAGATTAGTCTACTTTGAATCTTACTACTTCTGTTAAGGAAAACAAGAAAGATTGGTTTCTAAAAATATTAAAGTGAATTGAAGGCTTTTTAACGATTCGGATGTTTTCGCGCACGCACTTCAGTGCAATTTTTCAATTATCTTTATTTCCATTTGTTAATTGTAATGCTGTGTCCTGCTTCCTGTCACTGATGACAATATGAAAGCACCAAATCGGATCAGTGATATAATGTATATGATTATTGCTATAAGCCCGTACAAAAATTGCGTATCAGTGACCGAAAGTGACCGTACAAATGTAGCAAAGAAGTAATAATAATATCGATTTTGGTTATGTTGAGTAAGCAGCAGTAGTAATTCAATTAAAATGATTGATGTCGCATCGACTTTCCAAAAACGAAAGAAGCCGTAACTATTGAACTGTCTGCATGATATTTTCAGGTTGACGGTGAAGATTTTATATCAATGGAATTAAATTTTTTACGTTTGCCATGTGCCACGCAATACATTAAAGTGCGTGATGGGCCATCGTTATCTTCAACACTTTTAACGGAGCTGCAGGGTGGTGACACAATGCATTCAACTGACGCGATTGGGCAAAATATGAATGTACCGTTACGCTTAGAATCAGGTCGAGCGCAATTATTATTAGAATTTTTTGCGGGCGAAGAGTCCTCTTTAACAAATCAAACCGGCTTAATGTGCACAGGCGGCTTTTTAGCGAACGTCGAACAATTAAGTAAGAGTTTTTGTAAATTGGATGCAAAAAACAATTTTCCTTAAATATTTTTCTATCAAAATAGGTAAGAACTCATCGGAAACGACAGCCACTTTACTAGCTGCTACCGGGTTAACAGTGAAAAGCCGATCAATTTTAAAAAGACCTCAGATACCTGCCAAGTTTACATTGGTGCACGTGAGTGCGGTAATATTTGCCAGCATTATTATCTTGATAAGTGCTTTACTAGGTGAGCTGATTGATTACGTTATTGCTTTTTGTGTAAGAAAATTTTATAAATCTCTCAATCTCTCTAGGAGCCCAATATGTGTTGCGCTATCGTAAATATCATTTGGCGGTGGCGCGAAGCAGAGATGAGGGTTCGCGATTGCATACACCCAGAGCTTCGATGAGTTCGTTGCAAGGACCGCCTTCTCGAGCCCTCTCCACAACGACTTTGATATCGGAAGTGATTTACATGGTCAAAATGCGACCCAAACGCCATTTACGCCATTCTATCCTCAGAGAAAGCATTGATGCTGAAAATTTAGCGCGTGAAACTGAACTGAACGATCCACGAGTTAAGGAGTCCATGGTTAACTGGTGAGTCGGTATAACATGTAATATTTTGTAAAAAGTTTTAAAAATAAAAGAGAAAGCAATAATTGATATATTTTTTTGTTTGTGTTTTTTTTTTTTTTTAAATTTTTACAAGTGTTGAAGAATTTGGCAGCAACGGGTCTATAATCACTTTAAGAAATGCAATAATTTCTCCTATAACCGAGACATTAAGCCAAAGTCCGTCGTACGCGGAGGAGGATTTGAACAACGATTCATTAAACTCAACTGCGGGAGATGGAGATGACGAAGAAAATGTTCATAGTTGCGGTACTTTGACACGCAAAGACAGCTCTAAAGATAATGAAAGTATTGTATCATCGGGTATGAGTTCAATTTGTTATAGTCCATCTAGGCAAAGTAGAGATTTACGTAAATATAGCGAAGCTACTACATTAAAATTAACGAGTTCTCACTTTAATATCGAAGATAAGCTAAAGAACGTTAAGAGGAACCAAAACGTAAATTCTGCAAATAATCAGTCAGCTTTAACTAATGTGCGTTTTTAAAACAGACAAACGAAATAAATTTTTTAATTTGATTTTCTTATATAATACTAGGGTTGCTATTCGTCAGCGAACAGTGTCATCAGTACGGCCACAATACGAAGTACAACGAATCCGAAAGCAAATAAAGATAAACAGAATCGTAAGAAGTTGCTAACACGTCCTGGTTCCGAATTCTCTTTGGGCAATCCCGAAGATTTTGAGTTGGACTATTATGATTACAATGTGACGAATGCGGGTTCGGTTCCGGGATCATATTTAGGTATGGATCCGGCTTATCTAATATGGGTACCACCATTCGATGAGATAAGTACACCGGATCGTGAAGATGCCGACAAAACACCACGACCCGAGGATTGCAACGCCACGTTCGATGAGACCCAGCCTTTATATGAAGAAATAAAAATGCCAAAGTATTCACATTACTTAAGTCCTCACAGTAATACAGATTCTAGTAACAATACCACCAATACCACACCCACCTCTGAGGAAATCTCACCGTTGAATAGTAATTTTCAGTCAAAAGCCACCACGCCCAGTGAAACGGATTTAAAAAACTCTTTCATAAGGAAAGTAATATCTGCAAGTTCAACCACAAATCCTACGAAATCGATAAGCCCTTATCTAGCGCGAAAGCGAAAGCGACAAGAAAAACAACAATCAAAGTCCACTTTAGCGTTACAAAATCATCCCAATAAAGACAGCATACCATTGCAGGAACTTAATGCTACTAAATCGGCCCGAAATGTAAGCGAAACAAGCGAGCAAAAGCCTATAAGCAGCAATAGTTCTTTAGTATCGGTACTAGAAACTGAATCCATGAATGGTTCATATATAGAGAAGGAAACATCGGTAGTTAAATCACCCAGTGACTTGCAACAACGATTAGCCTTGGATGATATACAATTCGCTGATGAAAGTGAAAGCGATCATGATAGTCACCCTACAGAAAGAAATCTAACAGCCAAAGAACGCCTAAAAGAAGAATGTCAACTCTTAAGAAATTTAAAGAAAGTAAGTACCGCAATAGCGGTAAACAAAGCTCAAACAGTTAAGAGAACTCAAATTTAAATTAAAAAAAACAAAAACAAAAACTTATACCAAATTTATAAATAGAAATACTTATGCATATAGATCCACTTAAGTAATAGATAACATTTCTCTGATTTTGATCATTTTATAAGACGAGAAGAACTTTGTACTAAATAAAATGGAATCGCCCACACCTCCACACATATCTACGGTTACTTAAAAAAGCTGTACTTTAGAACTTAACGTAGTCTAGAAACGACATGATTTCAAAAAAGCCAGTAACCGCCGTCACGTACAACGTTTAAAGCTTCACCTTTTCGGCAAAATTGTTTCGGTATTAACGAAACGTCTGTAATGTTGATGAAAAATATCCATTTTTTTAATCTCAATCAACAAAAGAGTTTTTTTTGTAATCTTAATATGACGGCAACAAACTTTTTGTTATGAAAGCATAAATTTTATAAAATGCGCTTATGGCTGAAAAGTCCAGGTGCGCTGCATTGCCAATATGTTTATTTTGGCAACACTTTAAAAGACTTGAATCTAATGGAGTCACTTAGGTTACTTCACCATAATCCAAATCTCGAAATATCCACTACCTCGTATGCTTTTTTAATAATTCAACGGGAGCTGATCGGGATTTTTTTTTTTTATGTTTTTTATCCCCAAGGCTCTTATCGGCTTTAATATACACTTTAGCTGGATATCGTATTAATATCCATCAAGTAAAGTTCGCTGCTCCGATTTTCCAAAATTGTTTCGGATTTTAGATTTTTGCATGATTGTCAAATTTTGATATGCGAACATAATTTAAATATATATATATATAATCAAAACATCAGTTTTCTGTGTTAGGGTTTTACGTTTTTGAGAACAACAAAGAACCGACGGAGACCGACGAAATCGGGTCAGAATATTGCACTGATTATAAGATTATTAGTTAGTATAGTAGTATTTCTGATACGAATTTCTTTGTGTTTTAAAGGAATGATAATAATAAATTACTATTATCCCCCATGATAAGTGTAAAAATATAGGCAATTAAAAATGTTGGAAGTTTAGCAACTACTTAAATCAAGTTCTCTTCCCATTTTTCGTTTTTTTTTTTTTTTTTTTTTTATGTAACGAATTTGGCCGTGCACCGTAAAGTGTTATGTAAGAAGCTGTGAATTATCTAACCTAACCTAAGCATTTCAATCTAGTCATCAGTTATTAACATATAAAATTAAATGAAAATTCTCTAGTTTATATTTTTAATACCAATCGTAGAGGTTTCCCACTAAATTGTATTTTTCTTGAAAAATAAAAATATTATATATAATAATAATAATGATAATAATAATAATAATAATAATAATAAAAACATTATTCAACTCTGTACCTCTTTCCGAACAATTCAAAGATCTCTTTATCATATATATATACATATATATACATATATAAAAAATTATATATAAACATATATACTCAAATATTTGTCCAACATTAATGATCTTGGTTACCACCAACAACAACTAAATATCATTTTCCAAAAAGAAGTCCAACACATACACACACACACACATTTTAAAGTAGATTTTAATTAATATTTTTTAAAGTAATTTTAAATTAAACGTTCATTTCATAAAGTCGTTTAGTGTTTTCTTAAAACACAAAATTTGGATAATTTTATTCAGATAAGTCACAAAAAGAAGAGGCAGCTTAACACGTTCACGAAAGCCAGCAATTTCAATGAGCTGTAAAAACAGACAAGCTTTTTTTTTTTTTTGTTTAATTGTGATATCCGAAATCTGATTAGACGACAGACCTAGACAGTTGTGAGGGTACACTTGGAATATTACACACAATGAATGCTGTAACATTGAAGACAATGCGTATAAAGCCTTTCATTTTCATTTTCAATTATTATTTAGTATTATTATTATATTAAGATTATATAAAATTAAAAGAATAAGAAATAATTGGCTTGAGAATTTGAGTGCTATAGGGTTCACACGACATCTCGTATCACAATGAAAATGAACGCTATAGCATTTATGATCGCGAACGTGGTAATAAATTGCATTTTATTTTGTTATCAAAATTATTTGAATTGAAATTTGAACGAGGCCTTATGTATAATATATTAAGTTCGACATTCTATATATATTTCCCTTTACTGCAATTTTATTTACTCAAATTCTAGTCAATTTTTATTTTAATTTTAATTTTTTGCTTTTTTGCCTTTATACCCTACACTACCCTATACTACAAAGGCTATATTAAATTTATGCGGATGTATGCAAAACCGAAAAGAACTTGAGATAGATGCACTTTTATTACGCTGATCTATTCACATTCACTTTCTAAATCTAAATCTAAGCTTTTCTGTCCGTCTGTCCACCTTCAAATCTCGTTTTCAACCTACAGATCATAAGTTTTAAGAAATTTTGATAAAGTTTGATCCGAAGTTTTGGCCCGAGGACCGAACGTTATTGAAAATTTTTCGGGTCGTATTACTTTGTCGACCCCTCCCCATCTAAAGATTCATTTTGAGAAGTTCTTATATGAATAATAATATTAAAAGAAGTGGTGTAGAGTATTTAATGGTGGGTGGTTGCTTGTTGTGTTGTTCCTTCTTTTTTTTTTTTTTTTTTTTTTTATATTTTTACTTTTTAGAGTGTTGTTATATTTTGTTATATAAAAATCTTTTTTTTTTTTTGGATTTTGCAATATTTACTTTATTATTATAATGAGATGTTAAGAGACAAGTATCAATTGGCACACAATCTATTATACATAATTACACTGAACAATGTTAATTTGCATTTAGCATTAGTTGATTGAAATTAAATTATTTAAAATTAATATGATGGAAATTTTTATAAAAATTTCAGCATTTTTAATTACATTGCTTGCAGGATTTTTCAAGTATATTATTGTTTTATTTAAAATGAGAAATTATTAGAGAAACAAATCAAATTTTCTTTACCTTAAATCCGATGTATATAATATTATAGCCCTTGTTTTTTTTTTTTAAATTCGTACGTAAATTATTATATGTATACATAAATAAAATTAAGGAAATTTCTATATATAATCATATATATATTTGAAAGAGCATAAAAAATAACTATAAAGAAAAGAAAAAATAATAAAATTAATAAACGAAGAAAAAAATATTCAAGCTTGAGAGAATTTGAAAATGCGAAAAAGTGATATCAGAAATTGCATAGGTATAATATGTGTGAGTAATACAAACATTGTAAGCCTTGATATTTTTTGGGGTTACATGGTCCCTAAGTTTACGAAGAAAAAGGACGAAAACGCAATAAACTTCAGAAAATATTTTCCCAACCCGAATTAATCAATTAAGGAGACTGAATGTTTAAAATGTTAAAATAAAATATATAAATCACTACACGGAAAGTTTCAATTTTTATTAAGCTCGTCGCATCTTCAGTTGTTTATAGATGTTCTTTTAGTAGCCAAACCAAAAAGCAAAAGTTAAACATTTTTTTATTGCACTAAATATAATAATTTTTAATTTTTAATGCAATCATTAAAAGAAAAAAAAAAACAATTAATCTGATCGAACACATTTTCTTTAGCGTTCGTTCTTGGGCCAAAACACACATTTCATCAAAACAGCTCGAAGATCGTGACCTACAAGTTGAACACAAGAATAGATGGACATGTATTAGAAGGGCAGACGGACAGACAAGCTTTCAGTTTGCAGCAGAGTCATTTTCTGAAACAAATTGGTATAATAAAAGGTGGGTCTTTCTCGAATTCTGCTGCTGAGTGTTGCATACATCCGCACATACTTACTAAACCCCCCATAAGTGATATAGGGTATAAATATAAGAGAAATTGAGCAAACGAAAAGTAGTACCATTGCAAAAATTTAAAAAAAAAAGAAAGGTTCTTCTTGCTTACTAGAGAAGAGACTAGAAATCTTCCAAAAACGTGTAAAAAAATATTCGTGCTTCCCCCGGACTACGTCTAAATAGAACATAAGAAAGCAAAACGGACAGACGGGATAGAGAAACTTAGATCGATTCAGGAAGCGACTCTGAAAGTGGGTATCTCTCAAGAGCGTAACAAGTGAAGAAGTACGTGTGGAAAAATCATTTTCATTTGCCGTGTTTTGAGTACTTATATCTCCTCCAAGGACACTCAAAAAAAAAACAAGAATATTTTGTAATTGAATTAAAAGAAACTTTTATTCTCAGACGTAGCAGCCTGTTAGTTGTTTTTAACTTTAGGGAGTTGGAAGGCTCTTGATGGAATCCGATCGGGGTTTCGTACAGTATTTACAAAGTAATTATATAAGCAGACAATGAATGGCATTAGTTAATGAATAATTATGGTCAACCTCTTCCTGCATAGACCGACACTTAAGCTATGTCACGGTACGCTTAGTGAAAGGAGACCTTTAACAGGCAAGGTGAAGGTTATTCGCACTTGCAAACAGATTACAAAAGCTTACCTTCAGAAAAATCATATCAATAAAATTATGAAACTATTGGGTCGGCAACTAAGTTTTTTTTTTCTGGAATAAAGTTTAATCTATAATATGTTTTCCATTTTGTTCGATGACTTTCTTCCATTTCTCTTACAACTTGAACATTCCATGCTCGTAGAAAGTCTGATTCTTTTCGGCCAAAAACTGAGTTAAGTGAGATTTTACAGCGTTATCATCATTGAAAGTTTTACCACGACGGGAGTTGTCCAGCGATCGAAATTAGTGGTAATCCGATGGCGCGAGATTAGGACTATATGGTGGGTGTAACATCAATTCCCAACAAATATCCATCAAATTTTGCCGAGTGGCCAAAAACGGAAAAAGCGGAGCCCAAATATCCAGCTTTTTAACTCGACCGACACGTTTTAAATGCTTCTCAATGGCTGTATGCGAAACATTTAACTTTTTTGCAATCTCCCGTGTAGTTACGTGACAATCCGTTTCGATGATGGTTTTGATTTCAACATCATTAAGGTCAACTGGTCGATGTTGGTCATCTTTAAGAAAAAAATCTCCAGACCGGAATTTTTCAGACCAATTTCGGTATTCTTCCCCTTCTTTAAGGGCTTCACTACTCACTACGCACATTACGTAACTTTTTAGCGGCTTGCGCTGCCTTCTTTCCTTTACGGAAATAATAGAGCAAAATATGGCGAAAATGTTCGTTTTTGCACTCCATATTAATATTGAGGTAAAAAAAAACTAAGAAAATATCTACGCAATGAGTTTGTAAAGCTAGGTAAGGATGACAGCTAACATATATAAGAAGAAGACGTTCATAACATTTACGGATATCATAAAAATGGAAGTGAGAGACATCTATAATTGAAGTCGGCAATTACTTAATTGCCGGACCAATATATTATATAAAATAATATTAATAATTTAACAATGTGGGTTTTTCTAAAATATTTTAATTGAAAATGTTTTTATTCCAAATTTCTGATAGCGATATGTATCCGACCTCCTTTTTTTCATATTCCTACGCCTATGAGTCATGTTTTCTTTTAATTAACATTTTCCTATCATTTGGGATTAGAAAAGTAATTAACACAATTGATGACAACGATAATAATTTCTGTTGCACTTTCAACGTTTTGGTCATTGCCTAAGCGGTGTGCTGTTGCCAGACTAAAAACATTTTCTTTTTCCTTTTATGCTTTTATTTTAAGGCTGGTGTGATTGATAACTGAATTGTCAAAAATTTAGCGGGTGATAAATTGTAAATAAGAGATGTGTTCGTACTTTGTCGATTGATAATTTCTTATACACGAGTTTGTTTCTTTTTCGATAAACTACAAGAAAATATAAATTAATTAATGCAAATTTGGAAAACTAAAAACCGAAACAAACCGATAATATGATTCTAGTAAAGTTTTCTTCATCATCTAAGAAAGGTAAGCTAAACTGCTTTTCTAGCCTGTGATGCTTACATAGGTGTACACAAAAATACAGGCATACAGCGCTGGAATATGTGTATATGTAAATAAATCTATTTCTAATTCTCTGTTACACTAGCAACCTACCTGTACATCCCTTCTAACAGAAAACTTTTGAAAAAATTTGATTGCCTTCACTTTATTTTGACTGAAATTTACAGTTCGATGAATGTCGTTTGAAAATGCCGTCAAAGTGTTCGTAATAACACACAGTCACAAAAATAAGGTTCATATGCTTTCTCTTTGTTTCTCGAAGGAAAGTTTGTTGTTTTCTTTTTACACCCTACACCACGTGCGGTATAGGGTTAAGGATTAAGTTAGTGCGGACGTATGTAACACACAGAAGGGGTTAAGATAGGTCCACTTTTTATTGTACCGATCGATTCAGAATCATCATCTGATTTGATCTAAGCCTGTCTGTCCGTCTGCCCATCTGATGTTTGTCCATGTGAAATTGTGTTCAGCACACCGACAAATTTTGATCGAAGGACGAACGCTACTCAAAATGATGTCGGACCGGCAAAAGTGGCTAATTTGTATTGTGACATTCTAAATTGATATGAAAACTTCGAAAAATCGAAGTTTTAATATATGCTATGGTGATTAAAATTGACGCGTAATAGTAATTTCATACAAAAATAAGAATTGTGTTAGACAATGGATTGTGGGGTGTTTAACGGTCGTCCTTGTCCGACTATAATGTTCTTAATTGTTTTTTTAAAAAGTTTTCTTACAAAACTGATGTATTTCAAAAAGAATACAACATTTCTCTCACCACGTAATGAAATAATTGCCTGTTAGTAGCGTTTAAAACGATCACAGAATGACGCCATTGCCGAAAGTCACGTTAAAAAGTAATTAAGTGGGAGTCGGTGTGACTTTGGACAAAGAAAATCGATTTGTTTAACTGAGATATGCCGCAATTTGTATCATGTATGATTTTTGAATTTCAATTTTCTAATCTGAGATTCGACAAATCTGACCTCTTAATGCCAAGCAAGTTCGCTTAACGAGCTCGATATCTGGATGAATGCAAGATATCTCTACATAATTTCAGATGTTGGTATTGAAAATAGACGGTAGTCAACAAAAGACACTGGTCTGGTTTCGAAAAGAAAAATTAAAACAAAATAAATAAATAAATAATTCTCTCGTATCCACAACCTTTATATTAGGTTGGCGCGAAAGTTGTGTCGTAGTCCAAATAAAATATTCGAATTTGCAGATTTTTGATGCGCTCCTTAGCAGATGAACGGTGCAGGCCGAGTTTCTTTGCAATTGCAAAGAGCCGCAAAATGTCATTATCGTCTAGACTGACCATCTTTTTTGAGACTCATGAAGCCTCCGGAACGAAATTTAGCAAAATGTTTTTGGTCAGTCTGAACTTCACTTCCCAACCCATCACACAAGTTCTTGCAAGCAATCAATGTGTTCCTTCCTTTCTGAAACTCATATCACTCTCTCTGCATTTCGCAACTATATGATCGAGGATATAGAAAGTAAACCTCGTCTATCTCATGAGGGGGGCTACGTTAAATAATAAGATGCTACATAATGCATTCTACTTGCTTGAACATATTCTTACTTTATGTTGTACTCTAGACCTTAGTTCTTCGACTTCCAATATTTTTATCGAATTTACAGCCGATATCTTTACTTTTGGGTCCAGAAGGATGGACGTTTACCATAGACAAATGAATAGACGGATCGAAAGACGGATAAAAATGTCTATATAGATTCAAAATTTGAACTTACGAATGAAACATTGATATACCGTAATATTAGGAATGATGAAGGATCAGTGAACATGTTGGACCCTGTTTACCACAGTCATTACATAGAAAGATAGCTAGTTAGATAGACAAGTTTGCTTAAATCGACTCAGAATTTGAGGCTGATTGTGAAATTTTGTTCTGCTTGTTTTTGTTCTTTACTCATAAACTGCATCAACAGAAATTTATATATTCTATGGGGGCAATTTGCCCATGCCCATATCGAAATTTCAATTTCTTCACATATTTTTTATTCCTAAAATGAAGATTGTGGGCACAGAAGATTGGGTCACAGTCGAATGTAATTTCTTCATTTATTTACGAGTTGTACTGGTTTCAGTGACGTTATTTTTGTTATGTTCAAAATCACTGGAAGTTCTGCCTGAAGTTCGCTTGTTCTTTTTTGTTTCTTATATTCTTCTACAAGTGGCGGTTACTTATGTGTTATTTTGCATTTTATTTAAATGTTTTTTTTTTTACTTGTATTAATTTTTCTTTATTATTTCCTGTGTATGCGAATATGTTTTTGGTTCAAACCAAATGAAAATAACCGATCAAAGTAATTCGATGCGACCGAAGCTTATTCAGACAACTTGGACTATTGTGTAAATGGAAAAGTAAAAAAAAAACGCATCAATCAACATTTCTTATGAAACTAAAAAACCATTTACTTAATCTTCCCTTGATGAATTTAAAGACCGAGTAAAACAGAAGTAGAATCAGTTTTGGTTAAGTAATTTTTTGTTAACTTTAATAAAGAGAACTCGATTAATTTAAAACAATCTTTATTTTTTTCTTATTTGATTTTGTTGCTAGTCTTTTTCTTTTTTTCATCTTTGTCTTACTGAGAGCAAACATAGAAAAAATAAGAATTTGTGTAGAATAGACTTAAGTTCAGCTCAAGAAGCAATAAAATTATTTTTTTTCTTTTTTTTTTAAATTTTAAATATTACATTAAATGTAAGCTTGAGGTTAATTGTAAAATGTAAGTATAAGGGAAACTGGAGCTTTTCTGGTACATCGCATTATAAATATGAATAAATAGATTTAAATATAAATTGATCAGTTAAAACACTTAAAGTGTAAACTGAAATTTGTAGGTTACAATGAATTGTTTTAGTTGTCCAAACAGAATGCTTACATATGCAAGTCCACTTCCTAATCTTCCTTTTAATGTCGTTTACGGATTATAATTTCCAGATTTTTTCTACTCGAAACGAATACGCCCACATATATTTATGACAGAATATATCCCAAACGTTGCAAATCGCTTGCAGTGCAAAAGTCATTTGCATTTACTCTCCAAAGCTTTGCTTTGTTGGCCATCGTCATTACACCAATTCGCACTTAAAATTGCTTACAAACATGATTTTTATGACGCGAGAGTCAAAATTTCATGTCCTTTACTATTTAACGATTCGTCAGTCATTGAGTGGTTACCTATTATCTGGCAAGTTTGATAAGATATAGTTAATTTCAATGTCAAATTACGATTACGATTTAAAAATTCGTCCTTTTTGCAATATAAAGCCTTACATCTCCTAGGAAAACTTACATGGAGGCGGCATAAAAAAATTGATCAATCCGATCCAAATTTTTCACATCAATTTAATATGTCTAAACACTATTACTTGGAAAATTTTTTGGGGAAATTTGGAAGATTGCAAAGCTTTTTGATATAATAACTTATTAAAAAGAAGGCGTTATGTGAACAGAGGTTGTGAATATCGTCCGTTCTAATTAATTTTTTACAAAGTTCTTCCTACGAGGGCAAATTCATTAGTGTACTGAATTTCATTAAAATATTTCGCAAATTACGGACACAGAAATGTATGCCCAGACTTTACGTAGACAGACGGACGGATATGTCTAGATTTTGGACTTAGAATATAATAAAAAAAAGAATAATAGACCATTCCCACACACATAGTTTGGGATATAAAAATTGTATCCAATTTTAGTCGCAGAACTCTGCTCTCAAAGCGCAAAAGTTTGTTTACGTTTGTAGCAAAGAGAGAAAGTTGCGATCACCTTAATAATAAGTTATTTGTAGAGTACACACTTTCCTTTCTGTTAGGACAACTTTGTATATTTTATACAACAATCAAAGTATTTTCATAATTTTTCTTACTTCCATTTAATCTTATGTTAATTGTAATTTCTTTTTCCATTTTGATTAATATTTATATCGGTTTTCATATAAAATTCCCATCACCGAAAAATATTCATTATACTAGAGACTCCATCATAGAAAGTCTCCATAGAAAAAGTGACTGAGTGAATATTTTTAATAATGTACGGGTTACAGCAGAAATATGGTCAGGTTAATTAATACTAGTAATCAAGTCTGACCGCCTTTCTTGCTTTTAACGTGTTTTTGTACAAGAAGACTGCAAAAAACTACATGGTCTAAAATTGACTATGAACCGTGAAAAGTTCTCGGCAATGAGTATTTTCAATTCGTTCCAAAACGAATGCAAATCTATATCTTATTTTATTTGGAATAACTTATCTATTTATGTAAATAGTTTTGCAATTGATCCCAAGTTTATTTTTTTAGGTATATTAGCAAACAACATGCATTTCTATTATATATAATAATTTCTTATAATCCGCGGGTGTAAAAAATGTTCTAATAAATTATAATAAAGAAAGCTTTTGAAAAATTTAATTTATATTAACAAAGTTGTTTTTTTATTATTATTAAATGCTTTGGCTGTGTTAACAGAAGTAGTTTATCCTTTTTGGGTTTTGAAATAATTAAAAGTTTTCTATTTTCTTAAGTTTAGTTTAAATATATGATAAAAATTGAAAATTTAATTATTAATTAAAATCTAAGACTTAACATTTTAAAGAGTACGCCATGAGTATCATCGAGTTGTACAATAGAGTCTTACAAACTTAATAATTGCTTTTAATAAATTATAATAAAATATTTTTGCATATTAGTCGATTAGGAAAATAGAAACCAACATTGACATAAAAGAAGAATGCTAATGGACGGCGATAGAAAGACTTTAATATAAAAAAAAAAAGCGAAAACACAAAAAAAAAAAAGGAAAAGTTTATAATAATTTCAACAAGTGCTTACTTAGCAGCCTCTCTTGCTTACATATGTATGTTAAAAACTAATGAAAACGCTACAATTATGATAAATTGCGTTTTTTCTCTTTCTCAAATTTTGAATATACATAGATTAACATCAAGGAGAAATCATTTGTTCTCTTTTGGAAGGCTCTTCTAAACATATTGAAAACAAAAAGAAAACAAAAAAAAAAGGATTCTTTTTTCATTATATTTTTACTTTAACCATTTTGCGTTTCACAATCAGAGGGGTCAATATCATTTTCAACGTCATTGAAAACCATTTCTTGCAATTCATCAGCAATTGCTGCCGCAGTAGCACTAGAAGCTATGGAATGTTTTATAAGAACTTTCATAAGTTAAATATTTAATGGAAAATTATTTTTTCACCTTTTAGGCTTATATTCGGTGAAAGATTTTCTATATCTTCACCGCCTATACGCCTATCCGTTACCGTTCCAATTGGTCCTTTTTTATTCCTTGCCTGTTCAGCTAAGCGGAATGCTTCGAGAAATTCATTTAAATCTACCGCGCCATCATTATTCAGGTCCATTAAGCGACACATGCGAAGAAGATGTTCACGCTGATTCACTCCCGGCAAATGTTGTTCGAGTAGATCGATAGCAGCAGTAAATTCGCTCAATGATATAAAACCTGACGTAAAAGATGAAACAGAAATGTTTAATAGCAAAACGGAAACCATTTTCAATAGCATTCGTCCTTGGGCTAAAACATTAACATTAATGTACCGAATTTCATCGCAATATCTTACCAACACAAGAATACAAGACGGACAGACAATGATTCTGAATCAATTGGTATAATGAAGGATGGGTCTATCTCAAGTCCTTCTGGGTGTTCCATACATCCGCACAAACTTAATATAATCTTGGACCATAAGTGGCGTAGGGTATAAAAAAGTTTTATTTTAATAAAAGAAAACTTTCTGCGCTTATCATTGAAGATAATGGTTGCTTTCACTCCTTTACGCGATTAAATTGTTTATGAACGGATGCAGATATAGCGTTTAAGGTTGAGTGTGCGTCGCAATGAACTTCGTTTCCAATAATCCAAGTCATGTAAGTCTTACTCCATCGTCTCTTTAAAAGCACTTTTTCACCAACATTTGAGTCCACGAGCTGCTCCCATTCATTACAAAAAATTTAGCGCGAATAAACACTCAATGATGAAACATATAGAAAACGGTTTGAATCGAATCATTGTTACTATAGCCCTCTTACTACTTAATGGTCGGTTTTGGCCGGACTCAACATTTTCATTTGCTTATATATATGATTTAGGAGCGAATAGTACCGACAAAGTTAACATAAACAACCAAAATGTTGGAAATGAAATACGAGTTTTTTTTTTTAATTTATTATGACAAATACGGTTCATATTCCATTCAGAAATTGGAAAAGAAGGCAGACGGACAGAATGTTTTTTTTTTTTTTTTTTGAAATATTCTCACACTTTCATGTCATTTTCCAATTAAACAGAAGACGAACCTGAATGATCTGCGTCAATTATATGGAATATAGCCTCCAGGCTGCTAACATTTTTGTATAAAGAATCGGCAACACTGGTTTCCATCTCTTCAGCTTTAACCTTAATTATTAAATATGTTTTAAAAAAAATTAATATTTTTGAAATAAAATAAAACAATTTTCTATGTTTTCATTCTACCTACCATTGTGTCCGTGTCTAAAAGTTGTAAGGTGACTAAATAATTCACTTCAGATTCCGCTTGCTTTGGTGATGATGGCGCTAAGCGTGGTCTCAACAAACGCCAACTTAAGCCTAAATGTGTAGCTTTTTCCATAGCCTCACACCACTCCGATATTGTTATAATGCCTGCAAGCGAAGGAAATTATTAATTAAATTACGTAAATGAATATTTATTTGCTATCTTTCATTTATGAAAACATCATACCAGTATTATGGGGATCATGTTTTTGAAATTCCAATTCTAAATCAAGTCGTTTTGCTCGCAAACGGGCACCCAAGCCGCGTAAAGCAGATGTTTCCACTATACCAACACGCTGACGGATTGATAATTCACGCGTCTTCGAAGCAGCGGATATAAATTGAACGAAATGTGGTTCCAATTTAAAATTCAATTTCATATAAGCACCACGATTGGATCCAATTGCATAATAATTTGACGCCGAAAATATTGTAACTAGTAAGTCATTATGATTAAATTCATAACCATCAACTTTACACTCATGCGAACGTACTAAGAGCTGTAAGTTATGCTTCTTGAGAAATTGCGAAGTGACATCCGGGCCGAAATAAGTGCCTGCACCACGTAATACATTAGGTACGCAGCCATCAATATGCTGAGGATCACTCCACATCATATCAAATACCTGTAAAATATAACACTGATAAGTATCGGCTGCTTACGAAACGAATAAAAACGCATATGCAAATGTAAATCATTAATAACTGATTCTCACGATCCATTGAAATTGATTCTTATACTTAGAAAATCCAAGATATCTTTACGTATTCTACATATTTACGTTAATGTTGTTAAATATTATTAAACTCTTCCTCACAAGATATTATTTCCTTTCATTTTCAAAGTAAATGTTTCTACCGGTTGCGTATACGTGATTTAATTTCAGTATAATTTATCTATTGCTGGCATTTATGCTGCCGTTACGCGCTCACAACTCAATTTCAATAGCAATCATGTGTCAGAATGCCAGAGAGGGAAAGAGAGAGAGAGAGAGAGAGAGAGAGAGAGAGAGTGTGTGTGTGTGTGTAACAATAAGAAATACAAGTATACATTTTCACATGCAAATTAAAAATCTGGGCTTTGTGAAAGAAAGTCAAGGCAAACCGAAAGGTCATAAATCTCGCTATACGTTCATGTATAATTTAATTAACTCTACAAAATGAAAACTGCTTATATTATATATTACTATATATATATATATGTGTATTATCAAATTTAAATTCAACTGAAAGTTTATTCTCTTCGTAATGGTTATATAGTAATAGGTCAGAATCAACAAACATTGTGAGATGATTTTAATAAAGTTATACAAAATGGTTATTGAAAGGTAATGCGAAGTGGATCCTAGACTCCCATGACACTGTTGGTTTCTATACCCTATCCAACTTATGATACAAAGGTACATTAAGTTTGTGCGGATGTATACAAGACCCAGAAGGATTTTAAATAGACACACTTTTTTGCTATGCTTTTGCGATCGCGTTAGAATCACTTTCTGAATCGATTTAAACTTGTCTGCCTGTTGGTTGTCTTGGTTCGCGGTAGAAAAAGACTATCCCATAAATTATGGAGAAATTTCATACATATGTTTACAAATGTGCAATTTTGTATATTGTTTGTCTACACCATATGCATTCAATGTCATGAACTTGGTTGAATTTGGTTTTACGCTGCCGACGTAGATGTAAAAACCTACAACATCAATTTACATAGCTATTCATACCCATCGAAATTCCAAAATGTTATCATTAAATAAGTTTGAAAAGTTCACAAATACTATTCTCTGTGTGAAAGGTAATTATTTCGTCTACATTTTTATGCCTTACACCACACTATAGGTCGGAACTTTTTACATATTTTGATAAAATTTGTTAAGCTAAAGTGTGTGTGGCTCAGGGAAATAGTTTGCTTTTTAAAATTTGCAAAGAAAGCTTTTCAACGAATAATGCATATTTCCGACATTTGAAATGATAATCTTAACGTAAGGCTTTGTGCAAAGCATAACGTTTCCATGTATTGGTTATGATAACGAGGTATGTCATAAACCATTTGCTTGCCTAATTCGGGAAAGAAATGTGTACGAAAGATAACTCTTCTCTAAATAAAAAAATATGTGAAAATGGAGTTATTGTCTAGGGCGAAACTTAAGCATCCGTTAGCTGAACTCAATGAACTCATTTTGTCATAATACTTGCAACAACCAAAAGGACGTTTCAAAGACCTTACAAATTAAAAGTTTTTACTAAATTTGAAGACTGTATGTCAATTCTTGCGGCCAGAACAGTGCCGACAATACCCATCCCACAGATGTACAGATGGACCGACATGGATGAATCAATTCAGAATTTCATTCCGATCAAGAGTAGAAGAGTAGAAGACGACAAGGTAAGTGTGTTAATTACGTCAGTTACGGGTGGAATAATTTTTTCCTTACAATAACGTTGATAGGAGTATTACATAAAAGGTCTTGGAGAGTTGCATGCGACAAGCCAAGTGTGTTAATTCTAAGTTGATTGTGGTGGACGTCACGACATGGTCGATAAATTTGTTCTTCAAAATGCGTTCCATATGGGTATCAAATAAAAGATATGGGCGACAAGCTAAGTGTGTTAATTTGAATCCACACTGCAGCTGAATACCTGCAGCATGAAAAATTAAAACTTAGCTTTGCTTGGAAAAGTATTATGAGTGAATGCCTCTGCTTCAGTCGGTCGGTTTTCATTCGCTTGAGTATTTTTGCGAATTCAATTGCAATATTTTTCAATTATTTTTATCATTTAAGAACAACTTTATATAAAATAAAAAGTTTTCCCTTTTAATTTTTTTTTCAATTTCTATTTACTTTTTCATATGTATGTCAAGTGACATTAGGTTTTTTTTTTCCTTCTTCTTCTTCTCACCGGTTTAATTTGTTCTTCACCTTTATTTTACGGATATGCATATACGGAAGCAAAGAATTGTAAGTTCGTAGAGAATTAGCGCGGAAAGGGAGCTGTTACTGGCTGTCTATATACAAAAAAATTTTGCGTTATAAACAAATGCAAATTATTGTACAATGGCACAATATGAAGAGATATATTCGTAATCCAGCAGAGAGATGTCACCATCTGTTGGCATATTCGCAATTAAAATCCCAGCAAACATTTAAGTAGCAAATGATTTGTTGGGAAATATTTTTGTTCTACTAAATAAAATTATTATTTTTATTTATTTATTTATTTAATTTATTAACTCAATTTCGCGGAAGATTATATCATCATTACACCGGCAAAGCACTGATAGATTGCCACTTTCGATGTAGACGGATTGTCGTACTACTTTTTAACTCAATATCGAACTGTGAACGGTATTTTCTCTCTTCAAAGAGCAGTTTTATTGAACAAATGAGATTTTGATTTTCGTATTGCACTTTGAAAACATCAAAGATAACATCATTAAAACCATATTAGTGCACATGTGCCCGCCCTGATATTGACAATATCAGGCATTTTACATTTTTAGTTTGTTTTTTGGCAGATATAAATGTCGGACATGTTTTGGGTGTACTTGAAGACTGTTTGCTGGCGAAAATCAATGGATCAGAGAATCTGTATTAAATCTTGTGTGAAAAATTAAGTTGTCCAACTCGCTTAACACATTGACTGTGGCTTTTGGCGTGTCCACTGATACGAGCTCTTCACAGAAAGCCCAGAAGGTGTTAATGATGATGACCGCCCTGTGGACACCCCCAGCACGGGAACGACCGTTGAAAACGTGGAAGTAGTGAAAACAGTTATTACGCACAATGGTCGAGTCATAATTGGCCAAAGCCAATAACATAATCTTGCTAGGCATGCGACTTTTCCCTGTTCTCTAAATGGGAAAGACTCGTGAACGAACGGAGTTTTGCCACGATTAAGGAGATAAAGACCGCATCGACCGCATGAAAGAGCTCAAGGCCGCTCGAAGCGCTGCGAGGATTGAAAAAGCGCTGAGACAAGCCTACTATATCTAAGAGAGAATACTTTGAAGAGGACAATATAAATATTGATGAATAAATAAATATTTTTCGAGAAAAATCAAAAGTCACCTCTTATTTGTAAACACACGTACACTGTTAAGATAAATATTTCATTTGCATTTTGAATTTTAAACGGCCATAGAAACTTATCCAATACGGCCAGATTGATATATAAGCACATTGATCCTGAAAGATGTTTTTTTTTTTTTAATATCCTCGTTATATGAACGCAACGAAAAATAAGTTTCATTAAAACTGATCAGAAAATGTTCGGAGAGTATATAAAATACAAATATAAATATTAGATAAGTGGACGTATTGAACAAAGAAGATATTTAAAGAAGAAGAAACAAATTGAATGTGAACAATTTGTCCTAACTGGCTTGTGTATGCCTGTTACCTGTGCGTCAATTTGTTACTTTTAACTATAACGACCTGAGCTTTATTGAAAGAACTTCGCTTCTTGACAATGGACAGACAATGATTTTTTGAATGCAAGTCAACTATTAGGAAATGTCATAAAATATTATACCGTCAGTCAGTATGTCGTCCGTTTTATACGTTTATTTCATTTTCTCATTAAGTTGCTCTTAAATATTAAACGATAACTCAACTACGCTGTGTCTTCTTCTGCACTTTTTCTTAAAGATTTTGCTCCAGGCGATAAACTGTCATAATATCTATTACTTTCAAATGGAACATTCATTTTTCTTTGTAATAGACATAGGATAGCAGGAGCCAAGGGATTCATTATCCTTAAGTACAGTTAACAATCAGAGATAATTATCCGCATTTGTACGGATTTTTAACATTTAAAAGAAATTTCCCGCTAATAAATTGTCGCGGACAATAACATAGTAGTAATAAGATATTTTTTTGTTTTTTATCGAATTCCATCTAAGTTGACTAACATTTAAAATCTTAAAAACGTTTCAGATACAGTAAGACAAAGATATGTATATTTTTAAATTTAAAGTTTTAGCATGTGACTCAATTCTTTTTTTGCCTTTTTTTTTTTTTTGTGGATGATAAATGTATTTTAAAAAGTAATTAATGATAAAAAATGTTCGGGTAAAGTTAAGTTTTCACTTAAAGTGCCCCGTTTATTAGTAGGTTTAATACTTCAACAGGGCACCATGAAAGCGCAGTTCAACTAACTTACCTGTTGCCATTCAATTTTTGTGTCTTCTTCAAGGCTTGCTCTGCTCTCTACAGGTGGTCGCAAAATTGATATATACTTTTTATGCAAACAAATTGCATTAAGAGCCCAAGGCAGTCATTTCATTACGTGATAATATGAGCAAATTGTGAAATATGATCCAGAAATAGGCGGAGAAAGTTAATATATTTCATATTAAAACGGAGACCAATAAAGAGAAAGAAAGAAAGAAAACAAAACCAAAAAGAAGAAAGGAGGAAAATAGATGATAGAAATCAATAGAGCGTATGTTGTTGCGACACTAATAGTTATAATTTGTGCAAGTTAATGAACCGATGACAACAACTATACAACTATACACCTATATACATAATTGTTGTCACAGCATCATTATAAATTTGTTCTTATCAAAGGCAAAAGCATAAACTATATGTGTTTTCTTATTTCTACAAAAGGTTTTTTTTTTTTTTTGTTCTTTTTTTTTTCTCTTATGTTTCACCAACCATTCAGGGGGGTATCTTCTCTACACATGTAAATAGGATAGCGACTGGATTGGAACGATTGTATGCAATAATGGGGAGGAGAGGGAAAAATGTAGATTGAAATATATGTGAAGAGAGATTCTCACAATAATAATATTTGCCTTAGTAGACGATACTGTCTTTCGCTCTTGTAGACACAAGCGAACGGGTGCCTGCATAATAACATTGCCACTTGATTGGACCCTTATTAAAACATGTGCATTAGTCTCTTTATACTGAAACATAAAATGGGTAAAAATTTCTCTGTCCGTCTGCCATCGAATTGTTCTCAATGGCCAATAATTTGAGATAGAAAATAATTATATACAACAACTAAAAATGTGCGAAACCTGGAAAAAAAATCATTTTAAAATGAAATATTGAGAAATTGGGATCTGCAATCAGGCACGTTATTTATAATAACAGATACATGTATATATATATGTGTTGTAGAAATTAATGCAATCGATTAGTTGGTTGATCAAAACAAAACCCTACGAAGTTAATGTATTCGCGTTCAAAATGATAGTTTTCTCGCCCAAGGCTGGGCATAGGTGTCTCTCTTAAAACTTTACTGTGTATAGGAGTGGGGGGGAATAGCTTTGGTCAGTGCTTAGAAAGTATTGAAGTAAGCATTGAAGGCGCTAAGGATATCAGGTATGTGAAAAGGGAAATCAATCCAATTATGTTGTTTTGATTGTTTGCCGAAATCAAAGTAGGAGCTTCAAAGCTGGAGGAAACAAATCGATATAAAATATTTCCTTACCATATCATATCGGATTGAATTCGACACAATTAAAATAGTTCTTTTTTTTATATATATATATATATTTTTTATATACTTGGAGACGTTGAGTACTCTACTTTCGGTCTAATATAACTGACCTAACTGTTTTTCTTTTTTCTAAATTCATTATGAACTTGAGATTTTCTTTTGAAAATTTATCGAAATCTTTTCTATTTTCTTCAGAAATATTCATTAATGAAAAAATTTATTAATTAATTCTTTTCTTCTGTTCTTCTATTTTGAGGAATCATGCAATGTATAGTGTATTCACGTATGCTCACGCACAAAGCATTCATACAAGTGTTGGTTATTCACTCATCATACGTTTAACATATGCTTTGTAAACATACCTTGCTTCTGTCCAACTTTTTGATTATATTTAAATCAGTTTGATCTGATATCCCGCCGTGCACCACCAGTACACGATCATCAATTACGCTACCTAACGGCAACCAACGATATACCTCATCAATCAGTTTTAATATTCGTTCTGAATTATTCTACAAATTCGTGCAAAAATTTCCATCAATTAGTTAATGCAATCAGACACGTACATATGTGTATTGGGGCTCATACACCGACAATATTTACCTGATATTTTGCTTCCACTTCACGTATGAAACCGTAACGAGCATTCATAACGGAATCTTCGTGATTACCACGATTAAGATAAACTGAATGGGGGAAAGCCAAATAACATGCCAAAAGTACTAGAAATACTTCCAATCCTTTTTTACCGCGATCCACAAAGTCCCCGTTAAAAATGTACGGGTTTTCCGGAGAAGGCAAACCATTCTACAATAAAAAAAAAAAAAACGGATTATAAAAGAGAAAGAAAATTATACTTTATTATCGTGATTTTATAGATCAAGTTTGTACGACTATCAATTACTTGGTATAGCTTTCAAGGCTATAGCCTTGAACAATAAGCGTTTTAAAGTCAAAGTTTGTCTGTCCATATCTGTCGTTTTTATAGAGCCCTTATAGCAAACATTTAAAAAGGAGGCTTGAATTGAAAATAAAGCAAATCGGTCGAAGGACACACCTACCGCGTAAACTTAGACTGCATTCGTTTTTCAAAAGGAATAAAAAACTCGGTTTTTACTCGATTACTCATAAACTACAGCAGGTAAAAGCATAAAAACTTGAATGCATATTCTATGGGCGTGGCTGGAGCATCTGCACAAAAATGGAAAAACATTGACCACGCGTACTCGATATTAAGAGTTAGCTTTTTGCCCATACCTTTTCAATAGGCAGAGAAATGCCCATTAAGTTTATAAATTCGTGACTAATTTCGAATTCGAAATGTACCTGAGCATGCCCATCTGTCCGTCTGCCCAAGTGTATAGTATCTGTGATAAATATCCTCCGGTCCACAAAAATGCATATATAACCTATAAATTTGCAGAAGAATTTCAAAATAACGAAGGGCGGTGAAGGCACACGCCTACAACACGCACAAGCCTATGCAAAAGTAAAAACTGGGAACACCTTTGCTTTCCGTGTTTTCTGCTTCTTGCTTACATAAAGTACAACACTCTCTCATCTCATATAAATTTCCACTTTTATTTTGAAAATAGAAAAAATCAATCGCGCCCATCCAATCTTATAGAGTACAAAAATTTTTTTTCTCTTAACTTCCATGTAAAAAAGAAAAAATCGTTTACGGTCTCACAATTCATAAATTGTTTGTTTAATGCCTGTGGAGCTTGTAAATTGAACAGTAATTTTATTTTTGCTCTTAACAGAAAATAATATAATTTATGTATGTCTTCCTTAAATTTGACTCACCTTATAAAAAATAACTAATAGATCGTCCAGTTTACCATGAAGATCCCCGCAAATAGTGATTTGTTTCGAAATAGCTGTCGATGCGTTATGCAAATTTGGCAAATTTCTTAACCGTGATGCGGCTTCCCGTAAAATGAGTGCCACATATTTAGGGTGAAGATGACTGGACTAAAGCAATCCAAAGTAATATAATGAAAAGTAAGAGAAGCGTTAAGAATTCAATAAAAACAAATTTTGATCTCAATACGAACCTTTTTTCTACGAAATGCTTCTATAAGAGCATCTACATCTTTTCCAGTTATTGGAGAAGTGATTTCTGGTCCCCCATATCTATTTCCACTCTTATCGTATTCTTCCTTGTACTGTGAATCTTCACTTAATCTTGCTTATGAATTCATAAAAAAAAAATAATAAATGCAATTAATGATTAATTTTAATTAGAAAATTTACCAACCCGGCGAAGGAATACTAGAACGTCTTTCACCGCTTGCTTCAGCGGCAGCGCTTGGAATGTGTGTCAGTAGAGCATTAAAAAAATTGTAGAGCTGTAAACGAGAAAAGCAAAACACCATTGAATTTCTTGAAATGATTGGCATATCGAGTACCGGAAAACCGCGTATGTAAAATTTCAACATTCCCTATAATTATGACGACTCGCTCGCTTATGAAGGGAAGAGAAGTTTATAAAAGGCCTGTTCTGAAATTAAAATCAAAATATACACTAATTTGAAGTCAATATATCATAGTGCGCATGTAACGGGCTGTAGAGCTCATCCATCAGAACTTGTCAGTCAAGGTCTTTCAATGTATTTCCGACTCCTTACAAATGTATGCCTAGCATTCACCTAAATTAAGCGCTTTACTCTTATTAGTTATTAAAGGCAGAAAAAGAGAAAATCAGTCATCTCAAGCAGCATATGATGTACGATTTGTCTTCAGTCCCATTTTTATGTGCCATCAAAACGAGATTTGCCAACCATTTTATCCCATCTTGGACCACAATCTTTTTCATCACGATTTCGTTGCGTTTCCGATGGGTGGAAGTTCATACGGTCAAGTGTCTTTTTGTATCCAACATTATGCAAATGGTTTAAAACTACCCCTGTTTCAATGTTTAATTTCTTCATGACGTCATAAGATGAAACTTTGCTGCTGCTATCTTTCTCAATTTTAGAGGAGAACTTTATCGACCGAAGAGCGTAGCGCAATTTCAAAATTGAAAACTTCTGCGAAGCACTTACGCCCTATTGACTTTGATAAAGCATCTTTAGTAAAAAGTGTTAACAATTATTACTTGGACATTAGTCCAAGCAATGTGATAAAGTACAACTAGCTCTGTCTCTTTTAGGAATTTTAGCCAATTCACGAGCTTATCTAATCACCTAATATATACGCCAAGTGTGTAAACAAGCCATTATTGATCTTCCGAAATGACTGTCGCTACCGGCGAAAATTTGTCGAATTATGATCTCTCGATTGCTCGAAAGTAGCATTCTTAACACTCACGTAGCCATTACGTCAGGCATTCTGCTAAATAATACAAAGCAAACTTTTCGCAAATTTTGAATAAGTTTAGTTTTATAACAACAACAACAACAACAACAACAACAACAACAACAACAACAACAACAACAACAACAACATAAAAGATGCAAAACAAAAGTTGCTGCAGACTCATGACTGCTGATGAAATATAGGCACCATCTTATAATGTCAAAAGTGCTAAAGGTCATTAGGGAAGGCGAAGAGAACCATAGGCCAGAGATAGGAAAGCCGAATTTGCTCCACACCACTTTTCAATGGAATTACTTAATTAGTGTGTTTTAAGCTGCTCCAACGTAATCGGAACGTAGCTCAACAACCATATCAACAACATCCGGCTCAATGAAGATGATTGCTTAACTGTCTGCCTGAGTATCGTTTTCATTCTTACTACGCCTGCCTAAAACATGATTGATTACGTAGATAATCTCAAAGGACATGAAATTTGCATTCTGATAGAAAGATGACAAAAATGCTCCAGACTAAATCTTATTTATCATGCCTTGAAACAAGCCGTTCACTCCGTTCATTAAAAATGAATTTTACGACTAACATACACAACTTATTAACAGAGTGTACATACGCAATATAATGCGTGCACATACTGAGCACTTATAAGTTTGACAAAAATGCTTGGTAGATGGACGAGTACGAATTCAAGGCTTTGTAAACTTGAGAAACGTGCGAAGCTTTCCCATGTCTGTCTTTGTATTTCATCGTACGAGGTTCCAATTAAAACTTTCATGTTACGTGTACAAGATAGCACTTACTCTTAGATCTTCTTCTTCTTCTTACACTGATTAAATGGAATTCAAAAATCATTTGCACTCTTTTAAGCTAAAATGTCAAAAGTATTTCGATCAACGTTTGCGTATCGATTGGCGAATTGTGCTTTGAGTATTTAAACATCCTCGGCCAGGTACAAAGTAACAATGAATAACGATTCGAGCAAAGAAAACCTCAATAATCTTTAGAACCAAAAAGCATAGTTATTATCTTCCGCTTGAGACAGGAAACATTTACTTTAATCAATCGCTTTTATATTACTAGTCAAGCTCTTCTATAACTTTATCGCATTAATAAAAGAGCCCTAAAGATTTAAGAGCATCCGTGTTCTGGTAAAATCGGACTCATAGTTCTTCTGGATCTAATAAACGTCAACTATTCCTAGATATACTTAAGCTCCTGAGCATAAATAATCCTACGAATACATATAAGTACGAAACCAAATGTAACCTCAGAATTTTAGAGGGTTGAGATATCCGGTCGTATTTCCTCTTGTTATACACATATCTAGCGCACTTATTTATGATAAGCTGTGGTTTGTTTTTTGAGGTACAATCAAGATCGTCGTACACGTTAGCACTGTAGGATATGAGGTGCACGACTATAAGGCTTTTAATCAGTTTCAACATAGTTTCACTAGGTATATAATAAAGTGACCGTAGCCGTAGCTTGCTTGAAATGTTATGAATTCTCACAGTTCTACAATTAATGCGATCCCAAACATTTAACCTAGAAGTCACCGTGAAACGAAGATCGAGAACAACACCGGCAAGTTCACATCGTCAGTATTCGCATTACTATTCCGGGTAGGGAAGTAGCATTCAGTGCACCACGTGATATAGCAATAGCTCTCGTTTTTTGTTGAACTTAGTGTAGTAGCTGGTTTTCATTATACCGCATGGACAATGTTGCGTACATCAGCATTTATTCGTTCGAAAATGTCTTCTGTGAAAACTATATTTACCCATCATCAGCATACAGATGAGTTCTTGTGTTCTTGTGTGACAAGTGTTTGTTAAATCATTGATGAAAACTCAAAAAAACAAAACAAAATGCTTCCTAATAATAATAATTGAACCTCGAGGTATTCCAGACGGGATTGGTCCAAGAGTAGACGAAGAGTTATTAGCTATTGATATCTATCTAATGACACGACTTCATTAACTTCATATCACACTCTGACCAAAAACAAAATATACAGTGGGTCTTATTAGCATTTGGTATTTTTCGCTCGACAAAAAGCAAACGCTTGTTAAACATTAAAATCTTTTTTACCATTTTGTTCTGCTAGAAAAAAGTGAACAAAATATCATTCCAGTAGACGAGAAAACTGAATAACGCCAACAACTTCAAAAACATAGCGTCATTAATATTCGGTTTCTTTCCATATAAGGAAGGATACGAAGAAAAAAATAGCATATTAATAAAAATTAATATTTGGAAGAGTGTTTGTTCTGCCTAATAACGTCCTTTAAACGTTTTGACTTATTTTGTATGATTTTTCTTGTGTGGGAAACAAGGATCGTACTCCATTCCTCTTATGCCTCCTGTTCGTCAGGTCTTGGGCGGAAGAGATTGAGTGTTTTCGCACATGGCGGTTGAATTCATCTCACATATTTTTGATGGGATTCAAGCCTCGTGATTTGTGGAAGAGGGTGAAGCACTTTGGAGCAATTATATGAGAGGCATTCTTCAATTAAGCGGGACTTAGGCTTGAGGTCGTTGTCTTGGGACAATTTGAATGTTTCCAAAATACCAAATTTGCCTGTAGTTCCTTCCAAATTCTCCTTTCAATATTCTTAAATAACTCTCCTTGTTTACAATGCCATCCATAAATACCAATTTTCTGACCTCATTGACCCAATGCATACCAAACTATAACTTGACCATTGACATGCCCGCCGTTAGCCGTTGGTACAAGGACGTAGTAGGAAACTAAGGTTAGAATTTGCCTGGGAAAACGGCCAATTGTTAGTGGACCGACATTACATTTGCTAATAGTGCAAGATAGTAAAAAAAAATTTTTATGTTTGGACAATGGACTAGGATTAACAAGCATGTACTTGTTGTCGAGCGAAAAAACCAAATATTAATGGAACTCACTGTAGTTGAAGTTTTTTTTAATAACTAACTGATAGTGGTCAACAGTACGAAAAGCCTCAGAAAAATCTATCGTAACCAGAATTGTAACCTCATCTCTGTCATAGGCCGGACGAATATCCGTGAGGACAGCAGCAGCAGCAGTCTGATTGGTCTGCAACCATTAGATTCTTCTTTTCGACATATTAGCAGCTTTGCTATTTTTGCTGACAGGGATAACGATAGCCACTTTCGAACTATCAGGATAAGTGCAAGAGGTAAATATGTGAATTGATAAGAATGTGTTCGGCAATAGTAACTTTACGAATTTTATACTGATATTTTCATATCCGACAGCATTCGGCTTGACGAAGCAGACTCATTTCGTAACATCATCCATCTATATAATACAAATATCCTTTACATACATACATTCATCTTATACTAAAAAGCATTGGGCAAGCATATCATTAATTATTCTCATAGCCATATATGCTAAGATAAAACTAATTACCGTTACCGCTATTATTACGCTTAATATTTATAACCGATCTTGTATAATTTTTTTTTTACTGTGCTTGAAGCTAAAGCGTAATCGAAATGGCTTGTTTTGGTCCAAGTGTGAAAACAAATGTTGGCTCTTTTCAATTGTTATGCCATACGCCACTTATTTTTAATGAGCTAACTGGTCATATACATCTGGTATCGTGATTGGTAATAGCAAGTAAAGGTCACTTGTATGGTAGATAATATTACATATCATAGCAGGCTGCAGTATAAGCAAAGCAGAATAACTATAGAACAGCGATTCGTATAACACATATATTAATAGTAATGTGCATGCATACCACTCAAGCGAAATTATCAGCACGTCAAAAATTGATAATTGTTGCAGTACTATGTCGTCATCAAGAAGTTGACCCAAATGTGTGCCGTCATCGTACTTAGGTAGACACGCAAAATTTTATTATTTACATGCAAATTGCATGCTTTCTTCTATCGTCACATTCAGCCAATAATAATGGTATTAACTTATATGAGCCATGGATGGAAGAATTTTTACAAATAAAGTAAGTTATTATAAGAACGATTTACTTATGGGCGGCTTTACGGGCAAGCAGATGAATATATATATTGAATATATATATATACTGTCTGCATACACATGCACACATATATAAACACGACTAGTTTTAAATTTTGGCTTTAATTTATTTCCTTTTATATCCTACACCACTTGTGACACAGGCTAAGTTTGTGCGGACGTATGTAACAAGTAGAAGGGCTTAGGGTAGACCCACCTTTTATTATACCAATCGATTCAGATTCATTTTCTGAATCGATCTAAGCCTGTCTGTCAGTCTATTCGTCTGACGTCTATCCGTGTGCATTTGTGTTCAACCTACAGGTCGAAATTCTTGAGATATATTGATAAAATTTGATCTTTGACTCAAGGACGAACACTATTCAAAATGTTTCGGATCCGAACACTTTTTTAACCACCCCACCCCATATAACGTCTTATTTTGAAAAGTCGTTATATAGAAAATGATGGCAATTTTCGAAATTTCTCGTAAAAATTCGTGAAGTAATAGTATATCGACATTTTAAATAAGTATAAAAAATTGATTCGGTTCGGGAAGTGTTTCGAACGCACTCTCATATAACCGCTCGTATGAAAACTGAAGTTTTCCATGGCAGAAACATATAGTTTTTATTATATCATAGCAGAAATTGGTTCAATAACAATAAATTGACAAAGAACTCAAATTTACCGACTTTGGCCCACGGAGGATTATTTTTTGGACACAACCGCATATAAGAATTGTCATGAAATGTAAACAAGCATTTACCAAAAAAAGCCTAATTGTTAACGTTTTATGATGAAACTTTGCTCATTATATCAAAATTATATTAATCTGACTTAAAAATTGGATGCGTTTAATAAAAAAACACATGGGTCTGTTTCTTAGACCCCACTCCATATAAGATTTGTCATGAATTGTAAGCCCTTAAGAAGAAGGTTTAGTCTTTAATATTTTATGATGAAAACTGATGTATAGTAGCGAATGAGCAAAAAAATTTAACGCAGGCATTTTGGATCACATAGGTCTATTTTTTACGCCCCACGGGGCTATCATGCAAATCAAGCTCTTATATGGAGAGAATAGTTAATGACCGAAACATAAAAATAATAAAACTTAAAGGAAGTAAATTACGTTTGTTGTAACTTGGATCGCCCCATGTGATGCTTTGGACGTACTCCAGTATGCAGGCCTTCATGGAAAACATGCCTTTGCATGAATACAATGTGTAGTCTTTGGTGTACTATTACCAAAACAAGTGAATAGTTGCACTAGCTGTACAAGTGGTGTAGTGTTTCTGACAATCGGCCTTGCCTGGCTATAGTATTCTTAGTTGCTTTGTTTTCTTTTCTTTTTTCAATCAACAATTGACTACAAACGTAACTAGCTTTAACTAGTACATGACTTCTTATTAAGACCTAATCTCTTAATTAGAAGAAAGGAGTATAAACGATTTAAAGGTTTTCGAATCGTTTTCGATTTTCCGCAAATTAAACCCTATTAACCACCACAATACGTATTTACAAGTTACAAATATCGTTACCATGTATTGAATATTGAAACCTTATAAACGATTGGCGCGCACCATACAAAGACTAAAAAAATCTATTTGCGATTTTAAATAAAATTTGAACACAATAAACAAAAAAAAAAAAAAACAAAAACAAAAAACAGAAAACAAAAAAATTGAAGTTTAAAAAACAAGAAAAGAAAAACTTATTTAAATTTTTGACTTTTGACATTTGCTCAAAATCTCGAAATAATTAACAAATGGCAAATACGAACCTCAACTTGATCTTGTTCGCCGGCATATTCTAGAGATGTGAAAATTTCCCACGTGTAACGGCGCTTGATTTCCATACGCGCTTGATGGCGACGATACCATCGCTGTATGAGTATAGCTGCTTTGATTGCTAAAAATGAATGCATAAAATAATGCAATAAATATATATGTATTATATATATATTATATATATGTATATATATATATATACATTGTTGATTAAATAATTTGGGGAAAGAAAACATTGAGAAACTCTTTTCACTTAAGTTTAATTCTTTGTTTTCTCCTTGTGGGACGTATTTAAGAAAGTTTTGGCTCGATTGCCAAATTCGATACAAAATAAAGTGAAAAAATCATTTCATTCAGGGCTTATTTATTTATTACACTTGTCATGCATTTTCTTCTTAAGTAATTTATTATTTAGATTTTAAATGTGGGTCATTGAAGCAAAATTTGAATTTAATTTTTTTTCTCTATATATTCAAATCCTAACGTGCGTTACAAAAAAAAAAAAAAAAAAAAACAAAGCAAAGGAGACGCCTTGAGAACAATTTTTAATGCAAATAAAACTTATGTTAAAATGAAGAAAATCTCCAATAAATAATGGCAGCTACATGGTGTAAAGGCGTTTTCTTGTAAAATGTAGCGAAACTTAAATAATTTAACATGGGATGTAAAACACATACGATATTCGAAATCGTTTACACAATTCGCAAAAAACAAATATAAAAACTAAGAAGCAAATGTATGTATGGGCTTTTTTCCGGGACGGATTAAACCTATGGCAATAAAAAGCTACAAGTACAATAGTTATATTCCTTATATACCCTAATGTTCATCCTCATCATTCCTACGATTCCAAATAAATCTAGAAATATATGAAGAAAATTGTCACGACCTTTATCTAAAATGTGAAATTTCGATACTCGATAATACTGCGATGGTACGTGAACGACTTTTTGCCTTTTCGAATTGATACTAAATATAGTAGATCGCATATAGTATAGGTGGGGAAAAATTTTTACTACTGCCTGGGTTATATTTTATAAGCAATGAGCAAAGGAATGCCTTGCCTTTTTATAGCCTCTACCGTTTGTGATATATTAAGCTTGTCCGGACGTATGTAACGTAAGGAAAAGGAATGGAGATAGATTCGCCTTTTATTTACCCGTTTGATTTAGAATCGTCGTCTGAATCGATATAATCTTGTTCGTTTGTACGTTCCTTTCTCACGCCCTATTTCTCTCCTACTCTCTCCCACTATTGAAAGCAAACGCTTCAATGCCAACAAAATGGAATGTGTGTGTACGCTAGCAACTGGAAAATAATGAAATCTTTGACAAGTCAAGTAAGTTTACTAAATTTAGACCACGTCTGAGTGTTCTCCAATATGCGCGCTTTTATGAAAATAATGCATTTACATAAAAATAATGTATAAAATTTTGATGTATTACAAATTAAGCAAAGCGGTGTACGGTATCTAACGGTCGATCCTTCCCGCGTATAGAAATTACAAAGTACTGGGCTAATTGGACGTGGCTTACTGAAATCGGGTTTATTCGTTTACATTTTCGGTGGATCTGATAAACATTGATGATAAATTTTAGATCAATGAATAGCAAGTAGTACAACTACGCATATTATTGGCATACTTGTCACCTATTTCGAAACTTCATGCGCGCGTTCGTGCATAAATTTTCATCTTCCACACTAATCTCGGTAAATTTTTATTGCTGCAGCAATGCCGGGCGGGGAACGGACAGTAGATAAACTTAGCTATTTGGATCTAAAGAGCATCATTCCGTTTTGATGCAAGTAAAGAACGGTATAAATAATATGTTTTGACTACGATTTGACTCGACTTATGGAGAGACAATCAAACGCGGGTAAATCGATTCCACAATTACAGCTCAACAATATGATCACGAATTCCAGTGTTTCGTACTTTTCTTTACAATCATAAAAAAATCAAAGATCGAAAAGCAATCTTTTGGTATGACGATGAGAGAAGTAAGACGAAACAACTGAAGAAAATTTTTAAATCGATTTCGGATGTTTACCTCTTTGAGCAAGTATAGAATATGAAGTTGGAAATTTTCTTTCGTTCATAGTTAGCCGATCGGAGTTGTTTTTGGAAGAAGTAACACCGGGTATAACGTTATTCCCAAAATCAATTCGTTTTTAATTGGCTTAAATGCTCGCTTGAATAGTGAAGAATGATCTAAAGAGACGGTTGTAGGCGTGGCAACATTTTAAATAATTACATGAAAATATACGAAGACTTTCAAACTTTAAATGTCTTTTTCTCAAGACATGACACGCAGCATAATTTAAACAATTTTCAAATATTTTTTTTGTTGAAATTTTGTATGTAAAATGTTGTTTAGAACAACATGCTCTAGGGACATACGCACAATTCTTTCGACAAGTTAATTTAAAAATTCGTATGTCCTACACCACCATTTATGGTACAAGAGCATATTAAGCTTATGCGGATGCATTTAAAAAAGTCCGAATTTTACATTCGTCTTATCGGCACGAATTTTGAGCAGCGTTCATCTTCCAGAAACATTGGAAGAAAGCTTAGAATTATGAAAAATATTTTTGGAAAACTTCAAATCGATATCCGCTTTACATTCCGGATCTTGATAACAACATTGCAGTAATTTTTTTTCCTTTTTCTTCTCTTATAACAAGTGTATGTTTATTACGTCCATACGTCTCAAACTTGACAATCAGTTAGCCTTTTTTACGAAGATATGCTTGAAGCGTTCGATGAGATCCATGCGTAAATTAGAAAAATGAGAAAGCCGTATAATCATCAAGGACTGATAGCTCTGCCTCAAATCCTTGTCAAATTGCGAACATTTTCACTGCGTCTAACTTGCTAAGCGTTCCCAACCTTAGTTCAAGCATGCAGAAATTTCTTTGATCTAGAATATATGTTGGAAGTAGGGACAGGCAGTCTTAAAGGGTAAACACGAGTGATTTGACGTGAAATGAATGGCACTGGGTCGAGACGGCGTATGCAGGACTGGTGATACCAGTAAATGCATTATGAGATAAAAATATTTGAAATTTGAAGGGAACGAGGTTTTGAATGACTTTAACTAAATTCACCCATCCACTTGTCCGACCGCCTGATTTCACCTGATCGCTTGCATTTGAATCCCTCGATTTTGCGTATAAATTCTTGGCTAGAGATCAAGCGTAACGCTTGTTGAAAAATCCAAGCAAATCTCAAGCAAGAAACTTGTTAAGTGCTAATACATTTTTCATGTTAACTTTCGATCGATATTTTGATAGAACTTCTCAATTCCATATAACGATAATATGTTATCCCCGTTAAAGAAAGATCTAGGGATTTTCGTATCTTTCATCATTCATGGTCCACAAGATGAGCACTTGAAACTAAGTCTATAGATAGGTAGCTTTTGCCTGGTTGTTTTTAGTATCATTTCTCAATCAATCTGTGAATCAATACAGATCTTGCTAAGACCAGAGTTTCTAAAACGGTATAAGCGTAAATAACACAACATTCTTCAATCCCTCAAAGGACTCGATTAGAATTGAAAGAAATTGCGCAACAAAAAAAAAAAAATAGAAGGCGATCCGCTTCAGTTTAGGCTTACCGTTTATAGGATCAGTCTTCTTTGGCTTGGGTGCTATGCAACCCATCATTTTGTGATTAAAAAAATTTAGTTTAGCGAAAAAATCTGTTCGGAAACTCATCGAGTTCATAAGTGTGAAGAAGAAAAAACCCACAAATAAATTCTATATATTAACTAAACGCCTTCATGGCACAGAGTCAAGATTGATGCAAACGGCTGTTTTCATTTATTTATTATTGCTCTTTTTATTTATTTAATTTTTCTTCTTTTTTTTTATTTTTCTTTCTTTCTTTCTCTCTGCTACTTTTAATATTTAATAATTTTTTTGCTTTTCATTCTGACACAATTTGTTTTCAAAATTTATCGAAATCCAAATTTTCTCATCTTTGTTTCTATTCTCTTCATTTTAAAAGTGTACGTTGGATGCGAGAATTTTGAATATTATAACATATATATATATGTATATATATATATTCGATATCCGAATTTTTTATTTTATTATGTTTTCTTTTAAATTATTTTTATTCGCTTGGAGCAAAAAGCTCTTCGTATATACACATATATACATTATATGTATGTATGTATATAGCATATACAATGCACTTAAGGGCTTCAAATTGTCCTTATTATTATTATTTTATTTTTTTTTTGCAAATTTTAAAACGAATGTTCTTTGCTCATCATCAACTCAAGACTACGAAATTTACTTTGAAACTAACTGTTTCAGTAGCGCTTTAATTGAAAAGAGACCCGTGTTCTTTCTTTACCTTGTTTTCATTTTTTTTTTCTTTTTTTTATATTTTTTTTATTTTTTTATTTTTTTTTTTTTTAGTTTATGACCGTTATTGAAGAATGTTGAAAGTATGTTTAGTTTGCTAGACTGCTTATATAAAAGCGTATTAAGAGCAATGAAAATGCATGAATTAATAAGATAAGGAGTTCGTACTCACACATAAAGTAAATATTTATGGATCAGATCGATTAATTGTTAACGGGGGAAACGAAAAAGAAAGGAAATTTGAAAGACATTTTTTCAAATAAAGCAAAAAAAAAAAATACAAACTCCACGATCCCCGGACTATCGCAAATTCCACTACATAAGCATATATATATAAATATATATAATATATATGAACGTATATATGCTTGGCATATATCAGAACCCATTTCCTTTGTCATATTACGGTTTACATGTAATCATGTAAGTTGAGAGAGTACAGATGATCTCGTAAATCTCGCAACTATAAGAATTAAAAAACATTTTATTTGATATTGTTTGTATGTTGCATGTTGCATGTATGCTAGGTTAAGCACACATTTTTACATTACAGTTACGAATAGGAAAGAATGTTATGCTTGGGGAATACTTTACATAGAAGGTAGTAAAAGATTCGGTTTAAGCCGAGCGCGTTTTCTTTTCTATTTTTTGTTTTTCGCTTTATTTTTTTCTATTTTTCTAAATGACAGTGGTTAACAAGTGTTGATATTATACCTATACGTATATGTATATGTGTATAAATTGTAGTTGTGTAGTCTGCGTGCACAGAAGTATACGTAATGCATGTCCATGCCTATATGTATATACATGTTTTTTCTTTTTTTTTATATTTATTTTCGTGGACACATCTGGGGTTAGTTTCTTTTTTTTTTTTTATAGTTTTTGGTTGTGCTTTTTTTTCTGTTATACACTTTAAACTCACTTCTAATAGTGCTCTATATATGCTGATCACTAATATTACGAATCGTCTGCCCAAGTACAAATAGTACAAATTTAATGTCATACATTCCATCTTGACTTTTGATATTCGCCAATGCCGGCTTAATGAACATAGTCCATTAGAAATGATTCTTGTTCTTGGCTTCATCAAACTATATATATATAAGGATTTTGGATCGATGGGAAGTTAATGTATCTTTAATTTTTTCAACATTTTTTCAACGACCACCAAGTCCGTGTTCACGAATTGAAATCTCAATACGGTGGAGTTTAACTTGGTCGTATGGTTATGGTGAGTGCTCAGTTGGTGAAGGCATACCATTTATGGGGCATTGATTGGGCATACACCCACTAGGCTGTGGCTATCACCTTCTTATCTCTATCTCTTTCGTCACTTTTTTCCAACCGTCAACGTATTACACGCATAGGGAACATTCCCTGAGCGATGGATCATGTAATAAAAAAATAAATAAATGTTTTAAAAAAAAAGAGACAAATTCTTGATCTCATAATAGTGGAATAGTGGAAACGAACTGCTATTCTGCCTATTCGTCTATATTTTATCGGTCCATGTGTTGAAATAACGATTACGATTGTCTTCGTCTAGAAGAACAAAACTTGGTGTCAAACTTTTTCTTCTCACCATCGTTACCGTAATTTCGATAGTCAGCAATATCGAATCTATGAACCCGTCCAATTTTACCGGACGTTAGTTAGTTACATAGTTCTTGGATCACAGATTTTTTAAGTTGGGCATTTAATTGTTCCTTGCATCACGCTTGTGGTACAGAATGCGGAATCATTTTCTGAATCGATCTAAGCCTTTCTGTCCGTCTATCCGTCTGATTTCTGTCCTTGTATCTTTCTGTTCTGTTCGAAATTCTTGAGATATATTGATGATTTTTGATACACAAACATGTTTTGACGCAAGGAAGAACACTATTGAAAATGTTTCGGATCCGGCACTCTCCCTATAATGCCCTATTCTAAGTAGTCATTATGTGGAAAAAAATAGTGTAATATATAAAGTAATAGTATATCGACATTTTAAATAAGTATGAAAAATGGGTTCGGTTCGGGAAATTTTTACTCCATGCTATGCTTTGGACATAGCCCAGTAAGCGGGCCTTCATGAAAAACATACCTTTGCATGAATATAATGTGTAGTCTTTGGTGTGCTATTATCAAAACAAGTGAACAGCAGCACTAGGACAAGTGGTGTAACGTATGTAAGGGTCGGCTCTGCCCGACTATAATGTTCTTGCTTGTGTTTCCTTCATAAGATTTTCGCCCTTAGCTTTGAAAATTAGTTAAATCGGATGAAGAGTTCGCCTACAATTGCCCAAAAGGCGTACATGATTGGAGGGAAATTTGCAAACATGGTTTTTAGTTTGTACAGTTAACTACAGGATTTTGCCATGTGGTATAAAGATATGATTTGAAACATTTACCAGATCATGTCAAGATTATATCGAATAAAAGGATCAGTCCTTTATCGTCCAATCAAATACAGTACATCCACCAGTAGTGGATACAAAAACAATGTAGTTGCCTTTTTAATACAAACTTATGAAATGATTGTCGGGGTAGTGGCGCAGCCATTCTTTCGTTTTTTGAAATCTTTTTAAAATGTATAAAAAATTTGCAAACGCAATCCTTGATACTTTGGTAAAAAATATCTTCAGAATTCTGAAAAAAAGAAACAAGCAGGATACGATAAAAAATACAGCCCGTTGGGGCAAAATTAGCTTAAGGATTATTTATTTAGCTACTAATAGCTACATACCGTTATGACTCATAATAAAATCTATATTGTAACTAAAAGATTGGAGATAACTTCGAACATTTAATGCTAAGCCTATAATGGCAAAACGAAGATAAAGAAGAATAACAGCAACTTTAACACTTAGCTACTCTCTACTACTCTCTAATAACGTTGTTAAGTGATTAAGCAACGCACGTTCCACATACGCACTTTTATCCGACACGGAGATGATTGTTTACAGAGGATTTAATATAACCTGCACAGCATTAGAAAGACTATTAATAGAGGATTCACGCTATGCTAGTTTCATTTTTTCACAGAATATGGTTTGCCCACAGTAGCTAAGCAAACTTTCGCTTTATCAACCTCATTCATAACATAGTGTAAAAATACTGACTTTTCAAATATTAACTAATTTACATAAATACATGTTTTGTTTATTACATTTTGTAAAAAAATTTTCCAAAAGTTTTATTTTAACTGAATTTTGACTTAAATCCCTCCGAGACTTCGTTTTATAGAATTCTGTTAAGGGCTTAACAGAGCTCTGTAAAGCAATTTTGGTTTGTGTCTTTGCTAGTTATATTTAAATATAACTTCACACCCTTTTACTGACATAGTTATATCTATGGCGTGAAAATTTACTTTTTACACTCACTATACCGAAAGATGAGGGAACGTACGTTTGTTATGTTATGACATTTTCGCGATTAAAATATTTGTGTGTATGAAGGATTCCCAGAGATGCTTTCCTTCATTACATTTTCATCGTCTAAGTCGTCATCATCCCTACTATTTTTCTCTCTTCCACTAAAATAAAAATGTAACACTTTCACGTCCAGCTTAGATAGTCATCTGACTGATATGTGAAAGATGTCGATACGACATTAGAGAGAGAACATAGCTTATAGGAAGCCAATAGATTTGTGTTCGATATTTCTTGATCAGAGGTCAGCTCTTCATCTAACAACATTTTTTGATGGGCAAAGATTAGAGGTAGAGTTTTTGCAGTTTTTTCCTTCGTTGCTCAATAAATAAAAGCTACGAATAAATTCTTTGCTATTTTCGGCCATAGTGCTACAGCTGTCCTTGGCGTTGCACAGTAAGTCATTTGCATGGTGAAACTTAGTTTTTCCTATTCCTTACATCACAGACCGTTGACATAGTCAACTAAGATGAGAATTAAATTTATGTTTAATCAGGAATAAATGAATAAATAACGCTTTCCTCCTCTAATAAATATATTAAATGTAATTAATTACATGCTCCTATGGTAAAAAAAGACATTTATAGTTCGCTTTGGCACCATTAACGGAATGAGTTGTTGATAATGAATGCATTCATATTCATATTGTCAAACTGGGTATTGTAGTAATTATACTGATTGTATCTTGCGCTATAATGTAACGAATATGTGTTGCGTGCGTCATGGAGAAAAAAACAAAATGAATGGATAAAAGAAAATAATGTGTTTTTTTTTTTTGCATCACTTTCTCCTAAGCAGCAACGCGAATACAAAATTTACTTTCACATTGAATCCTTATATATATAGCAGCAGCAGTCTTCAATGTTCTCGTAGGGTTAATCTTTGCGAAAAATAGTTTACGAGTAAAATCTTTTCGAATATAATAAAATATAAAAAATGATGAAACATATAATGCACACCGGGATTCAACTAAGCCCCAAATTAAAATACAAGGATGAAATACATTGATGAATGAACATATGATTACTAATAAGAAACAAAATCAAAAAAAAATAAAAATAAAAATAAAAATTTTGATTCAATTTAAGAGTTAGTTATGCAATATAATGCTTTTAACCTTATTAGCGGACAAAACGGACAGATTAAGTAAGTGGTAATGATCGTTGAACATTTCAGAACAAGTCATCATCGATTGGGCACTGTGGTAGCTGCAAGAGCATAGAATGTGTCTTGAGACCCTGCTGGCGAGGTGAATAATAAGTAAGTTCTAATAAGCCGGCGAACAAACATCTCCTTTTATTAGCTTAAAGATGAAGGTCACACCCAACATTTCACGCCTTTTTTCATGGGTAGGCAAATCAATGAGTTTCTATCTATTAATATACGGTGGAAGAGATAGCGTGGTATCCCATCCCAAACCTCGCAAAGCACACATCTTCAAGTCAAGAAGTTGAACGGACTCCAAAAGATAAACAGGGCATCTCTATAACTAGGAAGGCAAACTATCGACTATCGAGTATTCAGGAGTTAGTCTAATTAAAGAAGCACACAAGCACTTCGTAATGTAAGGGTCTTTGAATTCTTTAGACTTTCTTTTTATAAACCCTAAAATGGATCTAACTTTATTAACTGACACTTCTATATGACTGTCAAAATTGAATTGTGAATCAAAAACAACTCCTAAGTCTTTGTAATTGCAACCATTTTCCAGTATATGATTGTCGTATTACACCATGGAAAAGACATCTTCTCTCATATTTTTTTGATTGACAGCACCACACCATTGATTGCACACCATGAGCTCAGGTTCTCAAGATCAGACTGAAGAAGTTTAGTGCCGTGTATTGAGTCAAAGAAGGGGGACAGTTTCACGTTGAATGCACTCAGGAAGGTCCTTCGCATATAAAATAAATAAAAGCGGGCCAAGATATGACTGCCCTGAGGAACACCGAAAGTGACGACAATTACTTTGGATGGGCAGCAATCCACCAACACGCGTTGGCCAAGATGAATAGCTATTAAGCCAGGCAATCGTACTGTTCGGAAAACCAAGGCGATGCAATTTATGGACTAACAGCCTATGATCAACTCTGTCGAAACCTTGGGATTAGTGCGCGAAGATAACATCAAACGTTTGTTTGTGATCGGAAAATCCTTTGCAGATTGAGCTACAAAACGCTAGAAGATGAGCGGCAGTTGATCTACCTTTTAAAAAACCCTGTTGGCAGCGCGATATAATTGAGCCTAAAACCGGACGAAGCCTTTTTCTTACCATTGAGTGCACTAAGTTTGGCAATTCTCAGTAAGTTTCCGAGGACCATTTTTGTAAGGAGCAAAAATAGACCCGCTCCTCCAAACGGATGGGAAGTGATCTTTTGTCAAACAAACATTAAAAATATGTGTAAGAGGAGAAGGCGAGAACATGATGCGATGAGAGTAAATGTCATATTATTTTCGGTCCCATATATATATATATGTTTTCATATTAAAGGGAATATTAGTTATGCAAACAAAAGTGCATTATTAGGTAACTGAAACGTTATAGTAGGTCTACTGTCCGTTCTGTCCGTTTTTAGAATAAAACAAAATCCTAATTACCGGATAAGGTCCGAAATGGTTAAGGCTTTTCGCAAATTCTGATGTAGTCAAAAAATGTTGCTTTAACGTGATCTTGACAGTATCGTCGTCGAGCAAAGGTGGTCGCGCAGGGCGTAGTCGATCCAACCATCTTCTCATGTCTCTCTTATCGGAAATTGTAGCTTCACCGAACACCTTTAATAATTTTTCTACACGCTTTTGTAGCATTTCTTCTTTGTTGGACTACGTGCAAGACACGACGACGTAAACGAACTTTATTAGCAGCCGTGGGTACACGATCGCGTCTCACGTAATACTAACAAGAATCAGTATGGTCGGTGTGTTTACATCCAGCGATCAAAAGAGAAAGTCAAATATACTTCAATTGAATATGCGCATACGTGTTGAAATTTGTTGCAATTGGAACGGACAGAACTTTCCGTGAGACCTAATATATACATGAAAACAAATAAAATTCGGAAAGTGGAAAGATAGATAGTGAAGTATGTCCACAACATGGGTTGTCCGTTCACATCTAATCTGGCAGATTCCATCGGGACTAAGTAAGGAAAAGCAAATGTTCCGTCCGTACTACAATCAGTCTACCCCTTTTTTTAAATTTTTTTCAAATTTTTATATATGTATTTGTGAAGACTAGGGACTTATTGATCAACGTGTGAGTTACGCAGGTTGTAGACGACAAAATATTTACCGATTGTAGGGTTAACAATACTACAACAGTAGTTAACAACTTTAATAGGACATTATTGAGTTTTGCATAGTGTCATGCCATGTAAAAGCACACAAATGGCACTTGACACTATCATTCATTCATTCATTCATTCATTTACATTATTTGCTGCGTACAATTGTGTTTACAATTAATATTAGTTGTAACCAAAAAAAAAAAAAAAACAGACCGGAATAATTGCATAAATAAATTTTAAAATACTTAACATTTTGACTGAAAACAAGTAAGAAAATTATGTTCAGTCCTGATCGAAGCTTTTATAACCATCATCGTTACTCCAAAAAAAAAAGAAAGAACAAAATTTTGGTTAGATGCCGGCGAGTTTTTCTATTTTCAGGATAAACGTGAAAGTTTTTATGGCGCTTGTTTGTTATAGTTTATGAAAGCGCATAGGCGTACGGTCGTTGTAGGCGTGTCCCTTGAAAACTTTAGATCAATTAGAAATTGTTTCGCCAAGTCCAAGTCAATATCTCCTATTTCGCTAACGGCAGAATGTCTACCACTACTACACAGTTGGTCAGACGGACAGATGGGCTGCGGGACATGCTTAAATCGATTCAGAATTTGATGCTGATCAATATATATGCTGATCTTATATAGATATATATATATATATATATATATACTTATATATACCGCGTGGGATCTCTGAGGTTCTTTTCTGGGGTTTCGAGAAAATGAATATACCCTCCTTATCCTTCGGCGATGGATGTAAAAATTAGTTTGAAGTCACAAAATTTTCAAATATTCATTAAAAAAGGTTGTGGAGATACATACATAAGTGTCTTCATAACTAAAACTGATTTACTTTTGAGAGTGATTCAGACTTTCGACCATAAAAACATATGCATTCTAAAGAGTTTCATTCGCTAATAACGAAAGCAAGATTCTTATAAACAAACCTAAGCGCACCAACTACTTTCCAATCAGTTAATGTTTGTTAGATAAGCTCTTATGAATAGCATAAACAAAGCGCTAAACATTAATAATCTCAGGTAATTTTATTAGATTTAATGATACATTTGTGAAGCTGCAGACATACACACACATATATATTTATATATAGTTACTTATACGTATGTGAACAACTCTTGCAGAAAATCTTAAATAAATGAGGAAATTTCTCCTTTCACCTCATTATTAATTAATCAAAGTCAGTAACACCATGCTTCTTACGGACTGTTCATATTAAATGATTAAGTAGATTTTCTTTTAAACACAAACAACACAACAAAAGGTGATGTAAGACATATAACATACGAGAAGAATAGAAGACGAGAGAGTGGTAAAGCCCTAGACAAGTACATCCGCACGATTACAGAAATTGCAGAGAATTTTATAATTATGAGATTTTTTAAATTAAGAATAAAAAATTCACCTGACGGTCAGTCATTTTGTTTTTTAAATGCACGTAACAAAAATGCTTCGCATCATGTCATTTAAAGCGGAAGAATGTTGAGTTCGTGGGTGTAGCGAACATTATTTGCTACTAAGCGCAGCAAAGGCTACTTGTTGTCTATAGGTGGCAATGTCTGAGGATGAGTAGCGGAATTATATATGAACCTAATACATGTCGAGAGAGAAAGAGAGAGAGAGAGAGAGAGTTACGTATCACACTTTTCGGCATAAAGTTTGCTTTGTTGAGGTTTATTAAAAGTTCGTATATTGTCATTTAGTCAGATTAATTTCAGTTGTAGTTCATGGCCTGTTCATGCCAGGCAGTCAGCTTTTTTTTTTTGCATATTTCCAACAACAAAGCTCTAAAATACGGTAACTTTTTCGCACATTTGCAACAACCGAAACCACATACTGGCGCTGTGTGTGTATTCTTGATGGGCATTCGATTGATTGATTTAGCGCTATCCGTTCGTCTGCTTGGTATTGAAACGTTAAGATGGCAAGTTAAAATTTACATTCAGTTATTTAAAGCAGTTCGATTTTTTTTTGAACAAATTCTGTTCCTGATTCTTATCATACCTTCTAATGTGGAATGGGTTTAAAATGAGTTGATCGTACAAACATTTAACAGCAGGCAGTATTCATCAAAGGAATCGGTTGATTGGATCAAATTTCTGAATCGAATTACTGGATCCATCAATTCGTCCGTTTATCCATTTATCCGTTCACGTCATGCTCACACTAAAAGTTGCTCTTTCGTCTGCAACACCGAGACAAATTCATCAGATATATATACAGTTAGTTACCCCAAGATTACCGCAAGATTTTAAATTCAATTGCTCATGTCCGTTCGTTCTACCATTTAATTGTTGTTGTAGCTTTGATAGTTAGCAAAATTGAAATCTAGCTCATGAACCCTTAGCTTAAAAGCTCTCAATTATGTGGAGCGTATCAGAGATTTTGTTTTAATATATATATATATATATATATATGTTGACATTTGCTTATAAATTTAAGAAATTTTGGGCCACCAAAGCGATAACAAATTGTTTTGTCGTATGTCGGCATGTTAGACCTACTGTAGGGTATATGTTATACGGGGCACATGTCATGAACGTGTGCCACTTTACTTTTGTATCATTTTATGGAAAACAAAAAAGAAAGTGATGTAATATTATTATATACATATATATATATTATATATATATATATATGTATTTTTTGGCTATGTAAAGCATTGGCGGCTTAAAGTCTAGTTGCATTAGGCTCATAAATGCAAAATCCTTTTATAATTATTTTCACCGCATCCTTAAATATTGCAACGGATATTCTGTGAATTTTAGAACGAATGTCTTTGTTGAGATCAAACCTTTGGTTTGCTTGCACAGATTTTAAACGTACTTACGTTAATTAAAACTTCGGATTGTTTAATTTCGAAGCTAGACGTTAGCGTTATGTGTAAGTCTTGTACTAATTTACTTGCGACCTTGATTAAATTTGCATAACCAAAGTTGGCGAATTTAATTTTGTTGTCATGCTACGATATTCTAGAAATAGCTCTGTCTAAAAATAATTGTGTCTTTTTATACCGTACATCACTTGTGGTGCAATGATGATGGTATTAAACTAAGATAGACCCATTCCTTCATCATCTTCTGAATATATCTAAGCGTGTTTGTCCGTCTATCCGTCTGTGTTTTGTTTACTTGTGTTCAGTCTACAAGTCGCAATTTTTGAGGATATTTTGATAAGATTTATTGCACTGATGTGTTTTGGCCCGAGAATGAAAAGTGTTGATTGAAGAAGTGATTCGGATGACGCTTTATCTTGAAAACTCGTTACATAAATAACTATAATACGTAAAGTGATGCAGAGTATTTATTGGTGGTGCGCTGTAGCCCACTGTAATATTTTTCCATGTTATCTATAGAAAAACAAAATGATAAAATTCAGAATATATAGGGCGCCAGATTGCATTTTAGTTAGTTTTAAAAGACGTAGCAGTGAGTTGGGAATATTGAATTGAAAAATTTACCGTTGCCTGGGAACACACCGTCATTTAAATGAAAATGGACCGTTTATTAAGTTTGTTCTTTTATTGCAATTTCGTAACGTGATATGGAATCTACGATATCGTAAATGGTCTTTTGGGAAAAGTTCTTCTAAATTTTAAATCGATGCAAAGAATTTTCATTTTAAATCCAAGTGTTTTAGCCCAGTGTAAAACTGTATCAATGCGCATTTTCAGGTTTTTGGCCACGTTTTGCGTAGTTATGTTTGTTGAAAAGCATCCACAGAGCAGAAAGTTTCAAAATCAACCCAGAAGCAGCCAACCTAACCTAACGTATAAAAGCCGCTTATTATTGCCATTATCACCTTGTTCTTTTTTTTGTTTTTTTTTTTTTTTTTTTCAAAAGAATTTTTATGAGTAAATTTCTAAACTTCAACGTTGAAACTTCAACACAACACTACATTATTTAAGATTAATTTGAGACACACGCACAGCCTGCACAATAGTGCACGTTGCCAGTGAGTTTGGAAACATGAAAAGATCGGTCATCGTTAGGCGGTGCAAACAATAGCAAACTCTACTCGGAAGAGGTTTTGCTTCTTAGTGACAACAAGGTTATGGTTAACCATCGCACAAGAAAAGATCGAGAAAATCGACACAGGGTTTGATCATTTGACGAGTGAATGTGCTCGAGCTCGACATTTGTGATACGCATCAAAAACTATTGTACTTCGCATATTGCCTGATATTATGTAGATGAGAAAACCATAGACAAGAGATATGTGCTGCGCTTGCTCACAGTATTCGGCGATAATTTAAATCCAATAAACCCCAGTTTATTTTTTTATCGATTCATAACAATGAATATATATTACTGATCCATTACACTTACGTGAAAACGTGAACAGAGTTAAAATAATAAAACGAAAAGCAAATGTCGGCGCCAAGAAGACGATCTACTCGCAACGATTTCATCATGGAATGGAGCGAGAAGAAAACACCGCAAGCGAAAGTGTATGAAGCTGAAAGCAGACATTATTGCAATATAAAAATGTTTATCTCCAGATTTTTTTTGTCCCTTTGTCAAATAGGTTAACTTTTGCGAATATGGAATACACTCGGAGCCGCTGTAACACGCAGGAGGGCTTAAGATAAACCCACCTTTTATTATACCAATCGAATTGTTCTAAGCCTGTCTGTCCGTTTGTCCATCTGATGTCTGTCCGTATAAATTTGTGTTCAAGCTTACAGGTCGCAATTCTTGAGATATTTGGATGAAGTTTGGTGCAGTGACGTTTTTTCGCCCAAGGACGAACGTTATTGAAAACGGTTCGGTCGACTTTTTCAATCGCTCGCCATACAACACCTTATTGTAAATAGTCGTTATATGGGAATAAATTGTAACTTTGAAAATTTGTCGGCAAAAGTGCCTAAGTGGCACTATTTGGGCATTCTAAATTGATATGGAAACTTTGGACCGGACGGGGTAATGTTTGAGCCCTCTCATATAACGAAAACTGAAGTTCACACGACAAAAAGATATCGCTTTCAATGCTTCATGATTGAATATACCAGAAGGGTAATTTAACATAAAAAAAATTAACTGCATCAAATTTGAACCATGTCTGTCTTTTTTTTGGATCCTGCCCTATAAACGATTTTCACAAAAATTGATCCTTTGTAACGCAGAAAAGTCCAAGTTTTCATATGTGGTATTATAGTAAATTCATGCAAAATTTTGGCCATCCACGCCTATTTTTGGATCGTGCCCTATAAAAGTATTAAACTTGTTCTATATTAGGTTGCGTTTGGGGCCCGCTTCCCCATACACACCTTTATATAGAAGCAAGATATCATTTTTTTGTTCTGTTATAAAAATAAGAATTGTGATAGAGAATGTAGTTTAGGGTATTTAATGGTCGGCCTTGCCCGTCTATAATGTTCTTACTTGTTATGCAATACTTTCAACGTTTCTACAGAAGTCTCTATTAGTTGCCCATCATATCTAACATTCTGTTAAATGTGCTTGACATTCGCACCCGCAGTATTGTATATGATGGGATTATTTCTCGCATCGGTGCAAAGCTTTCTCAAAAACATCTCCACATCGGCTTTCGTTTCATGGGCAAATACACTTTTTTTCAATAGGAGGAATGAGAGGAATGCCGCGAGTGATTAATAATTAAAATCCGATGTTTGATTAAAAATTGGTTGCTAATGGAATATTTCTATGCAATTCCAGGCCAACGGTCAATTCGCTTGATTCGGTAGATACCGCAATCACACCTTTCGGACGGTCTATTGGCCGCTAAAAATGCGATAAATTGATATTTTCGAGATAGTTGCTTCCGTTTCTATTAATTGCAATGGAACTTTTTCCTACTCATTGATGAATATAAGCATTCCGATGATATTGACGGTTATTACAAATTTCGACTGCTCATTATGTATGATTGGCTTCGTGACTATGCATCGAAAGGACGAGTATCACTCTTAGACTCCGCTATACGGTATACCCTCGTCGTCACGAACTTTTTTCATGTGCAAAAGTCTTAACAACATTTAAATGTTGGCCCTTTGCCGGTATTTATTTGTGCACCGATGCAACAAACACACAATCATTCACAAAGCTATAGCTCGGCTTACGCGGTTGTGCAGTTATTATCAGCATTTTACAGAACGTCAATGAAGGACGTACTTTTCCAACCCAGGCATCCGTCAACGGATGGCGCTACTAAAGCTAGCTATTTGCGATAAATCCTGTTTACTTTAGAGCACATATGATGAATTCTCAACTCAAACATTCATACCTTCATTATCAATAAATGTGAATATTGGGACACCCTAAAAGTTTTGGGGATTATTTTTCCGGCTCCCTTGGAGAGGGCATTTTCATTCCGTGTACAATCGGGCAAAGCAGGTAGAAAATACACGTATAATCCTCAGATACACACATCTGTCCCTCGTAAAATAATTTTCAATTAGACATAAAACAAACTTAATTGTGTGTGTTTTGTTAAATGAAATTAATTGAAACGGAATCAAGGTGAAGTTATGCATTCTCCTATGTACATAGGCACGAGGGACATTTGAGTATAGTTTCAGTTGCCCTTTAAAATTATGGTACTAAGTTAATTTAAAGTTTCGTAAATTATTTGAAGAATTTTTTTTAAATCACAAAATGTCAGGGCTTTAACATACGTGTGTAAACACACATACATCCCGTATGGCTTTATAAGAAAATGAAGAAGAAAAACCGAACTTTTTTCTTTTCATTCTCTAAAACACACAGTAACCTGAAACCATAATTTTCTTTTGATTGACATTCTTTTGTTACCACTAATGGGAAGGACAGAAAGAATGTGGCTACCGAAATAGAGCACGTGACTTATGATCATATGTGTCTTTCATTCATAACAATTTCCTTTGACTGCAACATGACGTACGAATATTACACATGTACGAAATGACCTTCTTATCGCGCACACACGTACACTCGAAAGACAAGAAAATACGTGAAATGGACAAACATCTAAAATGTTGAATGGCAAAAATAACCCAAAAAAAAAAAAAAATAAATAAATAAATAAATAAAAATAAAAGAAATTGCATTCGGCTTAAAACGAATTCTTCGAATACTACTGCTGCTATTACTACTACTACTACTGCTACTACTACTACTATTAGCTCGTATTTATCAATTTTTAGTACCTTATGAAACTTAAGTGCCTCTGTTTTGCATTTAAATATAAAGGAATGCATTGTGAATACAACGAGCAATGCATGCCATCATGACATTTTCTCGCATTATATAACGGAATGTATTCATTCATAAATAGGTCGCCATATCCGAGGTATTGACCAGCATAAATTAATGTGTAAACGTTCAATTAACACACACATAGCCTACACAAATCGTAACATATTTTTAAATAACAGAACCAAGACTAACATGACATAACATACCCGAAGAACAAGAATATTAAGTAAACAAATCGAAAGATTGATTAATTTTCAATAGGGTCGTACTTAACACTTTCACTTGCTGAGCAAGTTCAGAACGAGCGGAAACCATTTGAAACGAGGCTCATATCAAAATGATTAGACAAAAATAATTCCCGTCTGAACATGAGGACATCAGTACATAATTTAAACGTTGCGCGTAATGAACAATTCTTTTTTGATTTCGATTCGAATATAAACACGACGATACGATATACCAAAAGACTCGATTCGATTAGTTAAAATTAAGTTCAGCTCGAGATTTCTCGTCACTTGTGGAGTTCTCGTTAGAGTGATTTTAAGTATTTTTCCATCGGAGACTGAGTTAACTGAGTTTAGTTTCGAACCATCTCTCCTCTTATAGTTCGTAAGTGACTCACACTAACAATTGGGACGATTCATTTTTCCATCGTGTTCATACACTGGTGGACGAATATCTGGACGCGTTCTTCACTTTCAAACTCAAGCTATTCTTATCAATTATGCTCGTAAGAGTTTTCTAACAGGCAAGAGACGGCCATTTCATATGGATGGGCATGGATTGGCATGGACTTTAAAATTTTACTTTGCTTAGTTTTAATACTTAATCAAACTAGTAAAGTCAGTGAAGAAAAGAAGAGAGACGACGTTCGCAAGTTTTTAGAAAAATTTTTCCAAATTTTCATCAACTTTTCTTAATTATTATTGTATTTAATAAAAAAAAAGAAAAAAAACCGAACTGAATGCGAAACATATGTCAACATAATGAAATCTCAAAATGTGCGCTCCGGTTCATTTATTTATTAGACCACTTAGTTATCCACATGTAGTTAATCTACTATCTATGTCTGCTAAACTTTTTCCTTTTTTTTTTTTCTTTTTTGTGAGCTAAGAGAGGGAAGAACAAATTTTTTTCGGTTTTTTTTGTTTTTGTTTTGTTGCTTTTTCTTACGAAAGGAGTCATTCCAGAACGCTTTCATACTATGCTGTTTATCATAAGTGGCATCTACACCAATATTGAAAACTGAGAGAAAAAAAGCTTGTCATGTTTCTTAACGAAAGTTTTTTCTTGAATTCTTTAATTTGTTGACATATATATGTAATACGTATACGTATATATAATGAAATAGAAAAATGCATAATATATATATATTACGTGTTGGCTATGACAATATTATAGTTTTCGGTTTCGGTTTTCTCTCTTACTAACACACACGCGCATACACACACACACACCAGATGCAAAAAAAATTTTTCGTACCGGTTTAACTATTCACGGAAATAGAAGGAAATATCTCGAGAAAAGTAATTAGATTTCATTACACACATTCATTAAGTTTAACTGTGCGGCATGCAGCGACTCGAATAACACGTAAAATATAATTAACACATTGCGTCGTCGGAACGGTAAAAAAAAAAAAAAATTAATTTGTTTCTTTCTTTTTTCATAAATATGAATACTTACTTATTTCGGTTTTCGACATGGTGATGCCACGAGTTGGTTTACGCCAATGACGATACCAACCTTTCTTTTGGAATAATTGTAATAAACTGCTCGCCATGCCGCCGTTAGCCATCGTATTGCTATGGTTTTCGACTGTGGCAGCAACAGTAGCTCTTGTGGCCGCAGCTTTGCCGCTTCGTTCAATTTCTGATGAACGACATGAGGACGAGGTATCAAACGAAGAGCTGCGACGTTTATTCTGCGAGCGTTGGCCAAAACACACACAATTACGCAACATATTTGCGAGTATGTATGAGTAAATAGATGAATTTTGTAGTCGTTATTGTTTTTTATATGATAAAACAAATATGATGCAATACACACTAAGTTTGCTAAGTTTGTTTTTGTGTCACTTGGTGTTTTTATGGCATATGCAACCTATAATAAAGTTCAAGAACGTATATGTTATGCACGCAAAGAATAGTATTTTCCATTCTTTATTTTTTTTTTTGTATTTTTTTAATTTTTTTTTTTTTCGCTTTCTTCCTTTAAATTCTTATTAGGCATACGACTGTTATATGTTATACGTTAGATTAAAAACCAATGATGTAAATTTCAAAATAATATTGCGGAACTAATCTAATATCCATCCACCTTACTATTCACTATTTTTTATCATTTCGAACTTAATCTACGATCGCTATATGATGTGATCAATGTCCGCATTTAAGATGCATTTTCACTCGAGAAAGCTGCAAGTAAAACTATGAAGACGAAATAGTCGAGTAATGAACGCTTTCCGTCTAATCAGAATCTATGTTGTTGTTGTCTACCACAGTGTTTTTTTTTTCAATATTGCATTAGGAGTGTCAATATTAAGCGTACTCCTGCATTTCAAGTTCTATTCAAGTTTTCTCCCAATTTTCAATATACAAGACACTTGTGACACATTGAACCTCTTTAGTTGAAGGATTGTTAGTAGAGGAGGGTAAAAGCAAACGGCTCCGGACACTTACAATGACTTCTCGATAGTAAGGTCTCCGCCACGGACCGCACACAAGACACATTCTAATGTTTCTTTTAATTTGGCAACATTTTCCAGTAAAGCGGCGATGAGTTTTTTGAATGGACATTTTTACGATTTTGCTCGATTGTCGCAAACTTAAGGATTTCCTCGGATTTATTGAGAGAACCTCTTGAGGTAAATGGCTCGTTTACGTCATTTCAATATCATTTTCATATAGTTTACGCTGTGTTACGCGACTTTTTCAAATTCAGCCATAATCTGATGCTCTGTTAAGGGATACGTATAAAAGAAGCATTGGGTCGCAAGGGCCTCTTGTATTGCATTCGTGAAGACAGAATCGTACGTTTTATATCTCTCTACATGTTGTAAAGTGATGAAGAAGAAAATATATATGTAATTCTATAGCCGATATTATAACTAGCTCCAAAAACTTTATCCTTAAACTTTTTCGATCTTTAACTTTTCAGCGCAAGCACTAAAAGCTTCCGAATCGCTGTAAGCCTCATATCTACGCAAAGGTCACCTTGATGAAGTTATTCTAATATACATATATATATATATTTCGTTTTGAAAATGCTCGTCAATGAACATAAGCACTTTCCAAGCACATCGTTAGTGTATTGGAAGAGAAGAGCTAGGAAGTCAACACCTTCAGTTAATACGAACAGTCACATAACAAAAATTTGTGAAATTTCAATTAGAAAATTGCAGATACAAAGTTTCAGAACAAAAGTAATTCCGGTAATCTTTGAAAAATTGTCCTTATACTTGGTACTTATTGATTCATTTCTTCATTTCATTTTTTTAATTACACAGTGTTTTGCGTTATTATGGATTTGTTTCTTATGTCTTAACTTTTATTTTCTTCCAGATGCAATCTCATTATGTTAATGCGACACGCGTGTCTCTTATCCTTATCATTATTCAATGCAATTACGTTTTCCCTTTCTCTCTCCCTCTCCCACTACTTTGCGAGCTTATATGAACGAAGAAAAAAGTTAAACAGATTTCCTTAAATAAATTGTAAGACATTACTAAGAAAAATAATCATTTATAACATTAAAAATAAAGAAAAATAAAAATCAGTAACAAAATTATATTCGATCGTGAGTAAATCTTTTATATACCCAGTAGCAAAAAAAAAGTAAAGAAACTACATTTTCACGCTCTATAATATGGGCTGGGCGCGGCTTAATTTTTTGATTTTCAAAAGAAAAGTTTTTGCCGCGTAGGCGTGTGGATGTTGTAGGTGTGTCCGGTGAGAAGTTTACGTCACGTTTTTGCAAATTTGTGGGCGATATCTGTATTTTTACTAACGGGAGAATGTTTACTACACAGTTGCACTGACGGACAGATGGACAGATGAACAGACGGACGTGTTCAGGTGCATTCCAAACTTGCAATTAGCGTTTAGAATGTACGTACTTTATGGGGTTATTGGACTTTGTTTGTTGAAAAAAAAAATTTCATTTTCATACACTATAATTTTGAAGGGGCGTGGTTTATTTCTTTACATTCTTTGCATGGCCTCATAGAATATGCAATCGTTCAAATTTTGGTACATTTAACAAAAAATCAATTTTTTATTCCTTTTTAAAAACAGAAGTGTAGTCAGCTTAGCTAAGCAAACTTTCGCTTTATCAACCTCATTCATAACATAGTGTAAAAATACTGACTTTTCAAATATTAATTAATTTACATAAGTACATATTTTGTTTATTATTATTTTGTAAAAAAATTTTCCAAAAGTTTTATTTTAACTGAATTTTGACTTAAATCCCTCCGAGACTTCGTTTTATAGAATTCTTTTAAGGGCTTAACAGAGCTCTGTAAAGCAATTTTGGTTTGTGCCTTTGCTAGTTATATTTAAATATAACTTCGCACCCTTATTTTTATTTGGAAATGGTGCAGGATGAAGTACAATTCGGTCGAAAGGGAAAGTATTACACATTCGACTTACTGACCTCGATAAACCTGTGAAATATAACGGAGGAAACCTAATGGTATAGGGCTGTTTTTGCAGGGGGAATGTCGGTCCGATATATCTCATAGGAAACGCTATGAATAGATTTCTATAAAAGAACTTTTTGGAAACTTCAATGCTATCGCATGCTGAGTGAAATATGCTGAAGAAAATATGGAAATTTCAGTAAGGTACGACGATCCAAAACATTCATTCATTCATTCATTCAATTTGATGAAAGTGCTGGCCATTGAATAGCCAAACCTCTGACCTCACAAACCGACCTCAATTCTCATGAGATTGTTAATGGTATACTAAAGCTTCATGTCCTCCGTAGCACTAAAAAAAAAAAATTGTGGAAAAATATCCAAAAAAATATGGTACAATATGCTGGGAGGGAGAGACCTGTGATAATTAATTTCATCCATGCCGCTTTCCTTAAAGGCAATAGTGGTCATACAGGCTATTGACTGTTTGAATTCATTTCTATAAAGATGCTTACTTTTGAGTACAATGCTTTGCGTTGCTTTTCAGTTTTTGTATGTACACCTATTGTACTGTCCACTGGGAACATGCATTATTGTTGAAATGAACTGCCTTTACGTTTTTGTTTACACTTATACTTAGCGTAACTTTGAATTGGTTTTTAAATGCGCATACGTTCCTGCTTTATGATTATATTATAAATTGAATGTGTAATAGAAGGAAAATGGAAAAGAATATCCGACACCGCCACCACCGCCCTCTCCACACGAGCATGAAACAACATACACCTATTTTTCTATCCACATGCAGATCCGAAGGGTAATCTATACATAATTAATATCAGAGTTGTACATAGTCTATCCATTCAAGTGAATTTTTCCATAAAATACGCTCCATTTCCTAACGCGTACTATAGCACATATCTACATGTATGTTATAGAATAAGTAGCAAAACAAAAAGTATTTTTTTTTTTTGAAAATTGATTATTTCTTACATGTCGCATTCATTCATCATGTGGAGCTCAGTTTTCTTAATTCCTATAATTGATTGAACAAATTTGAAAAATTCACTTATTTTTCATCTAATCGATTTCAGCGGTTCACTGAGCATAATCTAAATGATTTATAATTTTAGATTTATGTTTTAATGCTTAATGGATATTTTGCAAAAAATACATTCTATATGCTGCTTTAAGAGGAATATCGCTTCTACGACCCAACAAACGAGCGAACGAATAAATGAATGAATGAATGAATTCTTATCAACATGTCAATATTAAAACCTTTAGCATTACTTTACGTTCATTTATCTGCACTGACATGGGAAGCAATTAAAATTGTTTACGCATTTGTTGCTTGTAATTACAACACTCGTTAAAGAACATTTTGCTTATATGTTATGTGAGTCGCATTGTATACAAATTTTTCTTTTCTTTTTTGTTTTCTCAAATTATGTTCGCTCACGAACATGATGTAACACAAGTGGCACGCATTTTTTGATTATCATTAACAATGATAACTGTTACGTTTGTGAAAGTGTGTTTGTGAAAGTGTATCTCGAACTAAAGCATATTTAGCAAAGTATTTTCTTAATTGATTACAAAGTGGAATACTATATAAAAGAGGTATAGTCATGCATCCAATTAAATTAATACGATTCATTAATTAACAAGAGGAAGCATATATATTATATTTATTCATCAATATTCTGTGTACACACTGGTCGCAAATTAAGCATTCATTGAACTAACTGAATTAAGCATGAAGCTTGAAAAACATCTTCATAAATAAATTCCAATTATATGAGAGATGAAGCCAAAACTGCTTCATATACGTACGCTGTTCTGTTTCAAATCTTAACTACAAAAAACATGAAATCCTCTACGCAAACTCGTCTCCAATAGAATAAAAACATTTGAATTTTATGCATATTTCTTCTTACGGAATCTCGCATAGTGATTATGTTTATGCAAGCATGCGAAAAAAAATGCAATATATAATATATGATATGTTCGATATATATATATATATATATATATATATATATATGGGTCATATAAAAAGTCTTTGCTCCTTTTTGTAGGTTACTCTTCTCAAATGATTCCAAATGATTGTCATATGGTTGACGTGTTAGTGCTTCCCCTGTTCTTGACAGCTTACGTGCCGATCGTACGCCACCTGTCGTACAATTTCATCGACTTTTTCGATCAGAGCGAGACATGCATCTTCGGCATCGAAATTTCCGAACCACTCCTGGGTCCTTTGTTCACTCACCGCATGCCTCACCATACATACTTTACAAAATTTTTCGTCATGCTTTTGCACGTTTTATCTTTTCGTCCTTTTGCGTATTTCGTCAGATATTTCACTCAAAATTCAAATCAATATAACTTTTTACACGAGCAAACAATTGGAAAACTATCCTCACACAAAAAAGGTAAGCCGAAATGTCATCGTCTGTGCACCACGTGTTACCCGATAAATAGACATTAACAACATTCCGTGCAAAAAGTCCGCAAGAACTTTTTATATCACCTAATATTATCATTGTTTTACTGGGAATTGATTTGTAATACAATATGTGTACGCATAACTTGCTGATGCTTATTAAAATATCACATATAGATTTTATATAGGAAAAGCAAATGAGTTCGGGGGCCATCAATTAAGTGTTTTTTTTTTTTTTTAATGACAATTTCATATAAATAAACGCCTCCGGATTTTAATTCAATTCAAAAATACCAACTTTTGAGACTTTTCCGCGCAAGACTTTGCCCTTATTTCATCAATTTCACAATTTCATGAATAAGGTCACTGAGAGGTCGTGAGTTATTGGAGTAAGCAAATGTTGGATCATAACATCATAGTCAAATGTCCAATAGAGCTATAACGCGGCAATATAAGGAAAGAAAAATTTAATCGAAATCTCATATCGAACGTGTGTTTTACTTACGTTTACACTCGCGCCTAGGTAAGCACATAAAATTGGTCCTTAATATTTTTAGCAATTTGCTGCCTAAAGAACTTCATATATATATATAATGAGAAAGAAAAGGGTTTGCTTCAAAGCAAATAAAAACAAGTAAAAACACTATAGCTGGACATGGCTCACCATTAAATACCCTGCACCATTTCGCTTAATCCAGATTTCGAAATAAGGCGTAATATGGGAGGTGGTCGAAAAGGTGGTCCCAGCCGAACTAATTTCATCATATCATATCTCAAAAATTTCGATCCGTAGTTTGAACGCAAAAAAACGAGACAGACAAGCGGACAGGCGATGTTAGATGCAGAAACAGGTTCTGAATCGATCGGCATAATAAAATATGCGGCTATATTATGAAGCTTCTGCGTAAAATAAATGTAAGTGAACGAGTTATGTGAAACGGGCGAGAAAGAAAAACGAGTTAACTGTGCTTCAGTGTGAATTTTCAAATTGAGGCGTTATAGGGAAAGTGGTCGATTTATTTGCAATAGCGTTCGACCTTGGACAAAAAAAAAACATGCCGGTGAACCAAATTTCATCAAAATATTTGAAAAGTGCGGCCTATAGTTTGAATACAAGGAAACAAGACGAACAGACGGAGAGATACGTTTAAATCTAATTAGAAAATGATTCTCAATTGATCGGTATAATAAAAGGTGGGTCTATCTCAAATTCTTCTAGATGTTGCATACATCTGCACAAACTTAATATATATTCTTATATACCAACTGGTGTAGGATGCAACTATCAGTCAGTCTATCGAAACGATTCTGATGCGTGTAAAGTATTCAAAAAACCTAATCTCTCTCTCCAGTGTAATTTTGCTTTAGTGATTAATCATGAATATGATTTTCTTTTTTCTATATATACCCAAAATGTGAGAATATTAGGAGAACAAAATTGTAACCCTGACGAATACGTTTCAAAACAACATTATCGTCGGATATAACGTACTATTAAATACTCTCCAACACCTCACAAAATATAAGTTTGCATTGATTGTCATGATAAAATTACACATTTTGTCCATGTGAAAGCGCACTCTGCATGTGAAAGAACACTTATATGGAAGATGGACCAAAATTCAGTGAAATTCAGCAAAATTAATATTCTTGTCCATAGATCAAATGCCAAAAATAAGATTCCGTTGCCATATAAAAGCTAACATTTATACGAAGTGGGGCCCGGAGAATAGATGTCCACAGTCCAAAAATTATATCACTGACGTTTATGTCAAATTACAATTATGGGCCAATTTTCAATACAAAATATTGAAAGTCCGACATTTTCACCTTATAAAGATTCAGCTGTCGTAGGTTAAACAAATTGCTCCATATGCTCCACTCAATGAATTTTGTCAAGCAATTTAAAATTGCATTTTTTTTTTCATATAACGACTTTTCAAAATAAAGGGTTATATTGTGTGGTCCGATGCGAATCATTTTCCACAGGCACCCTGTCCTTAGAACAAAACACTTTAATATACCAAATTTCATCCGAATATCTCGAAAATATTAAAAAGAAAATAAAAATACACGGCAGTCGGACAGACAGACAGACAGACAGGCAGACAAGCTTAAATCCGTTCAGAAATTGATTCCGAATCAATACATACATATTAATACAACAAGATGGACTTGTTTTAAGGACTTGTGCGCGTTACATACGTTCGCACACAATTAATATACCAGAGAGGGAGAGTGGGATACAAACATCAAAATGTTGTCTATGATTAAATACAGAGAATGTTTATTTGCAAAGGTCCTCGTCGTTGGATATTATACATGTGGATTGATAAATTTAATATACTTCTTGTGTATGGTGGCGAATATAAAAGTACGAGATTGTTTAAATTTGAATGGTCTGTATTAGCAATGTGTTCAAGATCATTGCGCTAATTTAGACTGTCGCACAAAAGAATTTTCCCATTGAAAATATGTTTTAACTTTGGAAACAAAATCGAATGTGTTCATGTGTACGGTAATATATGTAACCGGCAAGTTGCCAAAAATAATAAAAATCATTATAAAGCGCTTTACGGGATATATATCTATGCCTATGTCCATGTACATGTGTTTGTATATATGTATTTGTATATATACATATGTACATGTGTTTGTATATATACATATACATGTATTTATATATATATATATATATATATATATATATATATATATGTATATATATATTTAAAAAATAATAATTTCTCAAAAAATTAAAGTTTATTTACTCATGTCGTTTATTCAATTCGCATCCCACTATTAATGTTCGGACGCTTAATATTTTTTAGACTACTTATGTTAAATGTGTGTAAACTTCTTATATATATATATATATCATAATTATGAGCATTTATGAGACTTTGCAAAAATTTGTTAAAAAAGAACAACGATGAAATTTTAATTAATTTAAGAGAAAAAAATAAGAATTACAAAATAATCGAATATATCCTGCACGTGTGTCAAAGTGTGGTTTCCTTACGTAACAAGCCTTAACATGGACTTATCCGCAGTAAATATTTACAATTGAATTTAATATTTAAAAAAAGAAACAACAACAACAAGTAAGAAAGTTATATTCGGCGGAGGCCGAATCTCGCGTACCCACCATCACTATGCTTTACGCATTTCACCTCTCCTAGTTCTTTTATTTGATACCCGTTGGTATTATTAAGAGAAAATTAATCCACAAAGTCGCAGGGTCCACTATATTCATTCTAGAATTGACCCATTTTAGGCAGATAGTATATCTGCATATCATTTCTTCATAGTTTCAAACATTCTTTCTTGTCTGCCTTGTGATAAATAGGGAGCATTAAATCTCAAAAAAGTGAAAAAAAAAAACATTTCATTATTTGTGAGTTTGTGTGGGCATGACCGATTGACTTCATTTTTAGACCTAAAGAGTAGAGTGTTTCGCAAAGTAAATGTGCAAAGTTTCAGGATTCTAACGTTAATCCCAAAAATTTTTGTTAGAAGTAAACTTAGTGGCTTTCAGTTTACGCTCCACTGCGCGCATCTGCTCTGACCAATTTAGATCATTTTCAATACCAACCTGTGTGCGAACACTTTCAACGTTTCTACCAAATTTCAAGTTGATATCTTCATTTTTCCGATCAGAGGGGTGCCAACAACACACAGACAGACAGGCGGACAAAGATCAATCGAGGATTTCACGCTGATCAAGAACATATATATACATTTGTAAGGTCGCCGAAGCTTCCTTTTGGGGTGGGGCACATATATTATGGAAAAGAAACAAAATGCTTAGTATACCCCCCAGTGGTGGGTATAAAAAGAAATAAAAAAACCATACTTGAAGAGACAAACAATAAAAACATTATTAGTTAAATCATTTGCCATGACATTTCACATCGTCTATATGTGCCTCCAGAAGCGTGTGCATTACAACATGTGTACTTATTGTCTGTGATGAGAAACGGAATTAAATATGTAGAAAAGAAGAATGCAAACAAACAAGTGTTTGTATGTTTCCGCTCAAATTATATATATGCTATATTGGGATATAGATTCTATATATGCTATATGCTATATACTATGTGCTATGTGCTATGTGCTATATGCTGTAAGCTGTATGAGGACGGATTGAATATATTTACTTTGAAATTGAATTTTTAAGCGTAATTTACTTTATATAAGCTTTTTCAATGACAATGACTGATGTGTTTTTTTTTTTGCTTTATATTCACTTCAATGTTCAATGTTCAGGTCTTATAAGTATGTGTCTGGTGGATTTGCTTGAAAGGCGGATAAGGTTTAGCTATCTTGGGCGCTCTACCCGTCTGCCCGTCTGGCAAAATTAACGAAAAAAAGCTTTGTCTTAAGCGAAAGTTTATTTTTTTTTTTTCTTTTCTCATCACCTTCGTCACGCCAAGTTAGCAAAAGCAAACCAAGAATTCGCTTATAATTATCAAAAATAAGTAAAAACATTATAGTCGGCCAAAGCCGGTCGCATTATTTGACTTATTTTCATATATCATAAAATGTCATTTATTCGGTTGGGGTAAAAGAAATCAATTATTTTTTCAGTAGATGAGTGTAGTGCTCGATATCGCGCAAAGTAAGGATCAGACAATTTCAGACTTATGCTCGTTGAAAAGGTGACATTTCGCGCTAAAAGAATTCTTTTACTCTTTTTTTTTTGGTTCATTCAGTTGTGCGTTGCAAGATGTTAAAAATCAAAGTCAACAAAGACAAAATTCGGTACATTTTACAATTTTTCTTTGATAAAAGCGAAAATTCACAGCAGGCGGCTGAAATTGTGTACGGTGTTTCTGGTCTCGTTAATGTCACAACCAATTATGTGCTATTTTGGTTCAAATATTTTTTTTTCATGTTCAAGATACACCTCGCACAGCAGGTAGGTTCGTCGTCGCAAAGGTCGATAAAGTATCAGAGATGATCGAAGTTGACTGGCCTGTTAGCAGTCGTAACATCGCTCAAGAACTAAAGATCGATCATAAAACAGTTTTAAACCATTTGCACAACGCTGGATTCAAAAAGAAGCTTCATGTTTAAATGCCGCACCAAATAGTGCAAAAAAAACATAATGGATCGAATTGCCAGTTGCGAAGCCTTGGCCAAACAGAATGAAATCCCCGCACTTCTTAAGCGGATGTGTGTGGGGGGCGATCGTGGTCAAGCAGCTCAAACTGTGGCCTAACCAGGACTAACAGCCGGAAAAGTTCTGTTGTACACTTGGTAGGAATTTGAAGCAAGCATTTAACATCATACGGCTAAACACTAAATTTGAATCTCTGCTGCCAATAAGTGGACCGTTTGAAGCTAACAATCGACCAGAAACAGCCAGAATTGATTAACAGGACAAGTATTGTGGTCACACACGTCTATAGCGACTCACCAGAAACTCCGGCACTTTAGTTCGGAAGTTTTGATGCACCCACCATAGTGGATAGTCTGGACCTATTACTAGGCTATTACCATGTTTTTCTTGCATTGCAAAAACTCCTTACTGACAAGAAATTGGCATCAAGAAAAGATTGTGAAAATCAATTACTAAAGTGTTTTCCCAATAGCAACTAAGACTTCTAAGAGAGGTATTACGAAGCTACCTTTACAACAACTTGTAGAACAACACGGTGCATACTTGACCAAAATTGGTCATCCGAAACATGTTAAATAAAGTCTTGAAGTCCACGAAAAAATAATGGATTTCTGGATTTGCCCCAACCTAATACGACAGCATTAGCACCAGGTTTTCAAAATTAATTCTCCCCGACATTATTCTGCCTTTGACTCATATTTTAAAGCACATCATAGCAACGTGTTCATTGCCTGATAGTTGCAAAGTGGCGACAGTCACTACTATCGGGAAAAAACCAGTGTCGCTTCTTCCTGAAGACTTCCGCCCACTTAGTACCATTCCTGTTTTATCGAAGTCCAAATTATAGAGCGGTTGATGATCGATCAGATCAGGCTGCATCTGCATACGAGGAGATTGCTGTGTGCTAATCAATCGGAGTACAAAACTGAGCGTAGCTGTAACACGGTGGTGCTTAAAGGCTTAGAGGACATTCGCCCGGTGCATGATAAGCGTAATTTGACCCTCCTTGTAATGATCGATTTCTCCAAAGTTTTCTGATACAGTTGACCGCAGTTTACTGCGGCGAAAGCTTGAATATTATTTTGGGTTTAGTGCGGACGCGATTGAGCTGATCGGGTCTTATTTAGTAAACCGGTATCAAGGTGTGGTTGTTCGTAACTCTACTTCCGAATTGAAAATGATCACTTTTGGTGCCCCTCAACAGGGGTCCATTTTGGGACTTATTCTGTTTAGTACTTTCATTAATGATTTGGTAACATGCTGTTGCATACAACAACTGATGCATGCACTTCTTCATAAGTTTACCTATACTCGAACACCAGGACACTTATATGAAAAACTGTTGTCCCCGTCGTCTAAACGGACGATAAATTTGGTTCTGCCTGACCATAAGTATTTGGTATCATTATAGCCTTATAAGGCCGGACCGCAAAAGCTGAATCAATAAGGTCCGCAGTTTAGAACAATTCAGTTTTACGTCAAATTTTAATCGAAATATAATAAGAAAAATTAGACCTTTTTGCCTAATAAAAGCTTATCTTTATGGATACTGATATATGTGATAAAAGAGACTCTAAAAAAAATCTAAGTAAGTCAAACATACCACAGTTTATTTATGTGTAAAATCGTCGCTATTAATCGCAATAAAGTTGTCATCACAAACTTTTAGAAGCATTTTTGCGGCGGAAGTGCAAATCGCGTAGTCTCTCCCGATTCACATTTTCAACATTTATACGATAGGTCGTGAAAAATTTTAAAGAGGGTGTTCCCTATTCGCGTAATACAACGAAAGTCCAATCGAAGTGAGGGTGGAGAAAGGGAAGCGATAGGGAAACGTCCGTAGTCTAGAGGGGGATTTGCCCAATCGGTACATGTTATGCGTTTACCGGCTGAGCACTCACTATAACTACAAGGATATAGGGCGATCCAATTCATCATTTTGAACAGCAATCATTTTGGAGCTAAGTGTAGCAAAGCGTAGGATAGCAAATGTCATGAGAATGTCTCGAAAAGTCTGATCCGTAGGTTGAACCAAAACTACATGTACAGACATCACACGGTAAAACAACCAACGCGTTGAATTCGATCCATTATAGCAAAAGATTACCCATCAGCCAAAGCATGCAAAATTTTGTCAGAATAATTCAAAATTTGCGTTCATTAGGCTGAGTAACAATACCATCAAGCAGGCAAATGTAAGTCATTTCAGAAAATGATTGTCAATGAATTGATATAATGACAGATTATTCTGCCGTCAGTCCTTCCGTTACACATGCATTCGTATGCATAGTCAGCAGTCTGTATTTCAATTCACACTAGTGACCGTGAAATGTTGCTTAACTTTATAAAACTACGATATATGCGATATATAATAATGCATTATTGCATATGAAGCGAATGGTGAATGTGCAACACAAAAGATATCACTCACGTTCAGTTGGGGCCAAATCTCTTTATATCCGCATTACCTTTTGCGCAGTATTATCGATCGTATTATGCGTACTGCATACATTAAAATTATATTTTGTTATAAATCCGCAGAACTTTGTTGACATTTATGCAAATTGAAAACTAGTTTAAGCACAACAGTCCGACGAGGCCAAGCGTTAGATACTCTACATCACTTCGCCTAACATAATTCTTCATCTATCCTCATCACCTATAAAATATTCAAAGCCTTACTTGTTTTATGAACCATGTGAGAAATCAAAATCGTCCCCCATTTTGACCTCACATCTCCTATGGTTCAGGGGGACAATGCTAGGCTAAGTTAGCCGAAGGTATCATAAGTCATAGCAAATAAGAATACACTTAGTTTTAAGTTTAATTGACTAACGACGGACTGGGGGCATCCCAATTAGGGAACATATGCAGGTTGACCTGATCAACCTTCAAGGAGGCAAAGAAACGAAAATTCCCTCCTTGATCTGACTTAACAAGTAAATTTCTGCTCTCTTCGCCTTTTGTTGATGCAAGGGGAAACAAAATCGTCGATCGACTTCTGCGCTATTTAATTTTTTCCATTTTTGCCTCGGGTTCATGAGTCAATCCCAAGCATCGACTATTCCCTTAGTTCAGAGTGAACCATGACAGTGAGTGAGTATTTATTGTGAAGAATCCCTGATTAACCGATGAGTGTCACCTTGACCTCGCCACCATTATCATAAGTAGGATAAAAAAAAACTCTCTAGACTCTCACTTTAGTCCAAATTTATCACGGCAAACTTATATGTCACCAACTCATTCTTTTGCATTAATTTTCATCACGAAATACTAGAAATTAGAAGTTTTTCGCGTAAACTTAATTTTTTGAAAGAATTTTCATATGGGCCGGAGTTCGAGTTGCATTCGATCCCAAATTTTAATATGCCAGATACAAAATACATTCACGCCGGGTCTGTGACGCCTCCGGTGCATATATTTCATGCATTTAACGATTTAAGAAAAATTTGATTTAAACACAAAACAATCTCATTTGTTTACTCTTCTTTTGTTTTTTAAAAATTTTAATTCAAAAATTCCAACTAATGTGAAAATGTAATACAAACAAATCCGCAATGTTGATTGAAGTCATTTATCATTGCTAGTGTAATACTACAGTGCGTATGAGTGTTTTAAATTTAAATCTAAATCTCTTTTATAGAAAGCTCGAAATATTGTCAGTCAATCACTTAAGGTTTACCTAGTAATGCTTTAAAAAGAAAGAAAAAAAAATAAATAAATAAAGCAAAAAACACCAACATATATATATTTGTATTACTTAAACTCATTTAATAATATTTTTCTCTAACAAATTTTCAAACTTTTAAACTTTAAAATTCAATTTATGTAAATAACAACCCGTAGAATATATATTGAGTTTTTATTATTCAATTATTTGTTACTCACGTATATGCGTCCATTACAATCAGTAAGAAAAAAAAAAAAAGCAAAAAAAATATATGTTTTCATAAAATTATAGAAAATATGAAAACAAAGGGAAAATTTATGTTCGTAGTAAAGCGAACTTTTTAAGCTCTACAGAAAGATAAAATTCGGTTAATATTCTGAAGTCAGTTCCAAAATCTAGGTAATGCGTCAATATATTCTTATTTAGAATTAGATTCCTTGCCCAACAAACTTGACTAAAACATCCACGTCCACATCCCGTTGATTACCCGCCATCTCACAACGAAAAAATACAACATTTATGTATGGTTCTAAGACAATGGGTAGGTAACAAAGGTTGCTTAGCTTATAAATTTTTATTACTACACTCTACACCACTTGTGGTACAGGGTATATTAAGTTCGTGCGGAAGTATGTAACACATCATCTGTCTGTCCGTCTGTCCGCCTGATATGTATCCTTATATTTTCAAGCTGCAGGTAGCATTTCTTGAGAATGGTTCGGATCGGTCCACTTTTTCAACCACTCCCCATACAACGCCCTATTTTGAAAAGTCCATTTCCATTTTCCATTACACTTGCAAAATTTCTAGGCAAAGATGACTAAGTAATAATATTTGGGCATTCTAAATTAGTCAGGATCGGCTGCAGTAATTTTTTGAACTACCTCTCATATAACGAAAACTGAAGTTTATATGATAAAAAGGTATAATTTTCAATGCTTCTTGATGAAAATTGAATCGTAATTGTAATTTAAGATAAAAATTAATTGTACCAAATTTGAAACATCTTGGTCTATATTTTTGATCGTAATCTAATAAGGATTTTCACGAAAATTGATCCTTTTCAGGGCAGAAAGGTCTAATTTTTAATATGTTATGATAAAAATTAACCCGTTACAGTAATTTAATCTAAAAATCAACTCTACAAAATTTGGACCACGCACGCCTATTTTTGGATCCTACCCTATATAAAGATTTCATCAAAATTTTTGCTTTTCAGGGTAGAAAAGTCTAAGTTTTAATATTTTATGATGAAAATTGATCCTCAAAAGTAATTTGATATAAAATTCAATTATGCTAGATTTTGAACACACACCTGAATTTCGAACAAATACCTCTTAGGCACAGTCACGCTTACGGAAGGCATGCCTTTACTTACAAAGAGGTCTAGTTTAATATACAGTTCCATAAGAGTAACAAACATGGGTACAATTTTTACGTTCTATGGTAGGGTACATCATTTTCAATAGCATTTGGCCTAGAGACCAAAACACGTCATTGCATTAAATTCATCAAAATATTCCAAATATTGCGGCCTATTGCGGTGGTTGAATACAAGACGGGCAGACAGACAGACAGACAGAGAGACAGACATACAGAGAGACAAGCTTAAATAGTTGTAAAAAATAATTCTAAACCAATTGTTTGTGTGTGGGTCTACCTCAGGCCGTTCTGGATGTTGCATACATATACTCTTCAACATCACAAGTGACGTAGGGTGTAAAAAGAGATAATATTGAAAAAATCTCGTTAAGTGCACCGAACCATCGATTCTAATAGTCTCGAGTGCAATACTTGTCGGGCAAGCATTAATTCCGTTCGTTCCTCGTTTACCATATATCAGTAGCTTTTATAATTTAATCTCTTGGATCTGAAATATATATATATATTTCTGTAAATGGAGCCACCAGAAATGGATGTAAAAAAATTTGTTGCCTTAAGCGTCAATAAGAAGAAGCATAATTATTCATTTATATGCAGAATACAACATCATTGGTACCTGAAGACATGAAGACGTAAATATACATACGTATGCATATAATAGACTTATCAAAAACGAATGTCGATTAAAACCATTTAACCATTTGCAGTACGAAATTACTTTCACAATACCACATACGTTTATTTGTGTTTATAGTTTTTTATGTGAAGTGCTACGAGTTTTATATCGGTTGAAATTAAATTTATTTATTAAGTAATTGCAGTTTTAAATTTAATTGCATAAAATAACCCATATCAGTGTGTGCTCATGCAATTAAGAGAAATATGAAACCAGCGCTGAATAATTCAAATTGTTTTTTTTTTTTTTTGCTGCTGCACGTTTTCCCATACAATTATATATATATATATATATATATTCAATGAACAAAAGCAAGAAAGCAAACAAATCATCGTAAGCACACATACAAAACCTGTCCAGATTTTTATTGTTGCCAAAACCTAGGTTAAATGATCGCAGCCTTGTATTTGTATCAAATATTACAATCGTCTAAAAGTCGCCATTTTCGATCATTTCGACACTTGACTTATAGGCAAAGGACATTAGGAAAAAGATCACAGACCTTTAACAAGAAAAGAGGGAAAACAGGCTTTACATAGCTTTTCTATTCTTGAACAGGAATCGATTTTAAATCAGTTTACGCCTCTCCATCGATTTGCGTAATTATTTATACGCTTTTTGTTCAAATTTCTACAATCGCTAATTGAAATAGAAAATAGTTAACGGGGGGGCCTTCCTTCCTTCCCCATTAAGGAAATTCTGCAAATAGAATTGAAAAAAAAGAAAAATCTAATTCAGTAATCGGGAAACTCGAACCATTTGTAGACACAGAAGGAGTTCATCATACTCATACACATATTATTGTTATGTCTTAATGGGCATGGTAGGTTCTGAACTGTTCTCTGGCGTATCAAGAAGCCTGGCCAGGAATAGGCTGGTGTCACGATGGGCACAGAATAAAGTGGTTTACCGTTGGATCGTGGACAATGGCAACCAGAAGGATTCATAAAATCTTCCGATAGGGCAAACAAACTGCTGGAACTAAGAAGAAGCGACTTACGTTTAATCACCAACTTCTACACGTATCATAATTCCCTCAGATACAATCTGAAAAACATTGACATCTTTGATACCGACTCATGCAAATTCTGCTGAGAGGCAAGTAAAACGTCCCATCATATGTACGTCTATGTGAATGTGAGGCCATCTGCAGGACCAGAGACCAAATGTTTGGCGAGCATTTTACTATGCCGGACACGCTATGGTGCTCCGATCCAAAGAATGTGTCCGGATTCATATCAATTCAAAAAATGAAGTTCTCGGGTCATGGGCGTGTACAATAGATCTTCTTCTTAGATCGCAATACGTCTTGCCCACTTAGTTAATATTAAAAATATGTTTCAATGAACCTTAATTAAGGCGAATACGGACCATTTCGCTCGATAAACTTTTCATATTTTCCTAGTAAAACTATTACATCAATAACGTCATACTTATGTCGTATTTCTAAGCAATAAACTGAAGGAAATTTTTTTCTCAAGACTCTTTTGAAAACAAACATTCATTTTACCCTATTAAGGCAGTTCTACCGAAAGCGACACACACACGGTAATCGGACAAGCGGAGAAAGTCTGAGCTATGCGGTGCATGCAGGAAAACTTCCCCGGTAGATTCCACCATTAAAACTATCTGCGGGCATTGTCATAATGATACGAAATTCTAAACGCTTTACCACAATTGCCTGCCTTCACCGCATTAGGTGTCGACAGTAGATAGCGGAAACACTCAATAGACCGGATAGTATTGGTTCCGCAAAACATAAAACATTACCTTAAGTGACGCCAATCCTAATTATTTCACTCCTTTTACAACTTGATCAATAATCTTATCGCACGTATTATCGCTTTTCGTCGCTCGTAATCAATCTCTTCGTGGGTTTCAGCAGCGATTTATAGACAAAAATTCAATTTAATATATTTTTCACTATTTATCTTGTACGCGTACCAGCCCAATGCAAACGGTTCAAACTATTTTGTAATAAACTTTTTGCTTCACGTCGAGATCATACGATATGATGCGAATGCGCCAACAAAGTGCAACGCAATCTTTCACATGAAAAACTTTATTCGCTATAAATATGAAGAATTTTTGCACAAGTTTGTAAAATGTGGTAGCCTTAGTCAGAGCGATATTGTAATATATATATATATATATAATGATATTTTCAAAATATAATTACTTTCGACAGGATTAACGAATATCACAATGTTTTCTTTTTGTAATTATCCACCGACTTTGTCACTTTTTCACAAGCGCTACAATATTATTGGTCATGGCTAGTATCGCCGAAGACACAAGGTTTTTCGAAACCGGCCTTATATGGAAAGATATAGAACGATATAGGATATAGGTTATATTTTAGATCAACTCGCTGACATACTGGCAATGGGCAAAAGAAAAAAGTTTTTCAATTATTATATAAAGCACTCGATGATAGCACACCATAGACGATATAACTTCGCATTGAGGATACACTTCAAATCAAATCAATCAGATAAATCAAAACGCATACGCCTTATATGGGGATATTTGCGAAAGAATTTCTTCTCCTTTTTTCGGCATAACAGAGGCAATTTAAGGCGGCTACAATTGCCTTCTTGCTTTTCCTTTCTTCTTTTTAAGTATTTTTATTGGGAAATTGTGTTTTTGGATGAGTGTCGTCGTTTGCAGAAGGCCATCCCTTTATGTGTTAGTTAGAGTTATGTGATACTTATTCTACCAGAATTTTACCTAGTTACGGACATCCATACATACAATATCCGATAGCATTCACCATTAGTACTATGGAATACACAAATGCATTTACTTAATGTATCAGCGATAAAGTTTTTTATGAACTTTTAAATTTAATGCTGTTCTCCTCTATTGGCTGACTATGTACTTAATTCTAAAATTTACGATGCCATTATAAATATAAAAGTATATGCGCGCAATGCAAACAATTTAAGATTCAAAAGAAATGATAAATGTACGCGAACGTTATAATCACTACAATGCCTATCATCGACATCTATGTTATTGCTTCAACCTATGTTGTGTGTATTGCTGTAACAAATGAAAAATTTTGAGTTCAATCATTTTATCGGACATTAATATAACAAAATCGCGAAAAGCTTTGGAAAATCATATTCGCGCGAAATCTTCAATTGCTACCTAATTGGAAGTATTATAAATTGTTGATAGCTATATAATCGAAATTTTCGTATTTATGCCCATCGATTAGGGATGAAGGTCCGCACACTTTTATGCACAAATATATCCAGCCAGGAACTCCATGGATAAAATACCTGAAAGATTTTTAATGAATTCTTCATTTTGAGAGATCTTATCAACGAAAGGGGCCAGAAAATCAAAAGACCCAGATATGTTTCATACGGACCCAAATTTCACAGTCATACTGTATGGCACTTTATGCGATTAGCGGCATAATCGAATTAATAAAGTTTTCCTATCACTGTGTACAACGCATGAAAAAAATATTTCCATTAACTGCTCATAAACGATCTATATAGAAATAAATTTGAAAAGTTGTTGTTATCATGAAATTCGGCAACCTTTATGAAAACGTAATAACCATTCATTTATGGACATAGAATAAAAAGCAAAATAATGAAAAATATTTGTGCTTTTATTTTGAAATTTTGCAGAAAAATAGAAAAAGAAAAAAAAAATTTTTTTTGTTAAGACTTTAAAACCAAGTTTCTGTTTTCTAATTAATGAAAAAAAAAAAAAAAAAAAAAATTAAAAATTCATAAACGAAAAAAGGGAAAATTTAAACAAAGCATATTACGAAATACATTCTTTTCAATATCCGTAATTACCTTTAATGCGATATTTGGTTACTTTTCATAAGCAGCTTAAAATGGGATGGATTGGTCATTATGATCCACCTTTAGCACAACATATCTATACATGTCAAGTCATTGTTCTGAAACAAGTTCCATCATAAACTGCGAGTTATTCGATCTTATTATCATGTATGTGTGGGAATGGATTGAAGGAAACGATCAACATATCCTAGAGAGATTTTTTACATTTATTTTTAATTTTAATAACATTATCGAACTAGAATGTTATATGGGGAATGATGGGAGGGAGGAGCGGTCAAATATAATCGATTTTCATCGATGCTCGTTCTTGGGCGGACAATATATCGACAATTATAACCTGCACCTCGAACGCGAACATTTGTGGAGAGACATTAGAGAGATCAGGGATTGAGACATTTTTAAAGCAGATGCAAAAATCTGTCGCTTTAACAAAGGAAGGGCTAGTTGCCTATCTTGTCTTAATCCCTTTCTAGGCGCTGTATACCTGCATCGGCATGAATGTAATAATAATAAAGCAAACCATGTGGTATCACATCAGTCAATAAGGTTATGGTATATACATATATGTATATGTATATGGCAACACTGCTGACAGACGCATATGATTTCTGAATTGGGCCAACCTTCAACCGCTATGTGTTCCGAAATTTCATGATATATTCAGTACTAACGGATATGCCAAAGACTTTAAGCAAAAAGCTTTAAAATTTTTTTACCATAATTTAAGCGAAAGGGCGGTAATCAATCGATTGATAATGGTAAACGGATTCGCGGATCGATTTTCGAATGCTTTTCGCACTTAATCTGAAACGAGTGGATGGAAAACGAGTTTTTTTTCTTATAGATAAACTATTGAGCTCATAATTCCTATTTCTACGGATGTACAAAATACATGTACATTATGTTTTAGAAAGCTTTAATGCATGTTCTATTCGCATGATATTCGTCAAACCAAAAAAAGTTCCCCTATAATAGGAATATTCTTTTTGATTTTCTTGCTTTAAATGGCTTTGGTAAATATTTTTATTTTAATTTACATGTGGATATCGAATACCTACCTAAGGAGTTACAGATTTTTATTTAGTATTTATAAGGTGAATAACCGCGAATATATATCACCACAATTCTCGGTGATGGATATAAAAACTTCGCTACGAGTGTACTTGCCAACTATATAATATACACTTTATGGCATCGCCTATAACTATTTGTGAATGTGACAAACCGAAGAAAACATCTAATATATTGACTTTTTAGATAATCAATTTGTAAATTTTCCTTGTTTTAATAAAGACATTTTCCCACTTCAACTTATTTTTTCATTTTCCTTTCATTTTCCGCCTTAAATAATAGCTTGAACACTAGGACTGTCGACGTTTCTTATATGCCTAAGTGAATCAAATTAATTCGTTTTTCTTCAAGATCCCCGTAGCCACAAAAATGAAGATAGGAAGCTGTAGTTTTGCACATCTGTTTCTTCATCGATGATGAACAAAAGGGTTAAAGAATGTGTACGATCTAGTAACATGAGAATTTTTTGTAGTGCTAACCACGTATTTGATTTCTTCAGATGGCTTTTAGAAGACGAAAGAATTCTTAAATAATTCAACAGCTGTTTGGATAAATGTTAATCGTCTAACTTACGAGCATCAATCGCATAATTAAGATGATAAAGAGAGTTGGCTTAACATAACCTAAGCAATGATAAACAGATAAATCTATTTAAGTTCTGCTGCGACATTGGTCCATATTGATTGATTATTCAGACAGCTCCTTATGTGCTTGTATGCGTGTGAAAAAGATAGAAATGATATTTTCATCTTCCAAGACATTCTTAATGCAATTGAATCGCCAATCAGTGAGCAAACCGGAGGAGAGAGGACATATTATTGATCAAAATAGAAGAAAAACCAAGAAACGAATCACTTTCTATTCAAATAGTGGAGTTGCAGAAAAAGATCAGCAACGAGAATTTACCATCAATGAAACTGAGTAAGTACAGGATGGATATATTGGAATATTATCAGCTCATATCACATCGTATATAAGGATGCCTGAGGACCAACTGCATTCGACGTATAAAGACACCTACCTTACAAAGACTTGCAAGAACAGGTGATATTGACGAAGAAAGAGATTTAAAATTGAGTTATATCTGCCTCAAAAAATAGGGATCTTTTCTCTTTCGCGAACAGACGTCATGAAATATCGCCCCTTCGATTAAGTGGAGGCAAAAAGAAAGGGAACATGGAACTCATTTATTCGTCTAGCAAAAATGAAAGCAAGACAAAAGGTTATAACCTAATTTACGGAGAAAGGACTTGCTAGTGAATAAGGTAGTCCTCAAGAATAGACGGTGAACTAAGTTTCTTAATTGCTACGCGTGTGCGCGTGTGTAACTAGATCTATAACCTGGCAACAGATTTTTCTCTTTGGAAGCGGAAGGGGTCTAATCGGCAGGGGCTCTCTTTTCTTAATTGAAAAGAAGCATTTCTTTCTCTATTTGGTTCACTTGGTAGAGATTATCTAATGATGATGGCCAGCGATATCAAGTAGGCTGAGGCACAGCTGGGTGTGTGTGCTGTTCGATGAGAACCTTGGGAGCATTATTTTCCTTGATAAAGAATAGTAAAGGATTGACCTTCCGGGACGTGTGGATCGTCCAAAGGCAAGTGATATATGCGTACAATATGAGACCACGCAAAGCTGTATAGCTTGGTATAAGTTCTTCCTTGAACGGTAAACCAAGAAATTAAAGGGTGCCTACGGGGGTCAGGTTGGCCAAAGTAGGATTGCTTCGGCAGGAAGATGCACACTACCCATCGGAATGCCGGACGAATGCCTTCTTGCCTGACAGCTGGGTACGGCCCTTCGTGGTGGCTGTGGTTGCCCCAAAGTTTCGCGGGGAGCTATCTAAGAGGTGCTTAGGTAGTCCTCGACGTATACCACTAAACGAGAATTTGGCCCACACCCATTTTCTATTGCGGGACTTCAGGGTAGCGAGGCCACCTTTAATGGGAATTCTCTCTCTCCGTGAGGGGTCTTCAATCAACTAAATTGATTACCAATGGTTGTAAGCAACCTGTCTGATTAAGGCACATGCCAGGTGCAGACGTTAAAACACATACAGATATCTGTCTCTCAAAGTCGTTTTTCATATTCAAAGTAAGGATCTGTCTTAACAACTTTTAACAATTATAGTAATCCTATGGAAAATGTGTGGCAAATGGACCCATTTTGATAGAAGTAAACAGCGTACACGTACGCGTGTGTCAGCCGAAAGTTGAAAGTTGAAGTTGACGTAATCCGTAGTAGTAGTATTAAAGCGTAAAGAAATCCCAATTTCCTTGATGAAAAAATATTTGCTTCAATATCTCTTCAACTCAGTCGCTATGAAATTTATTTCATCGGGAAAAAGAACAGAAGAGACAAGAGTGCTACTTAGGTACAACTTAGTTTATCTTCGTTACATCATTCTATTTATAACTTTATTTGCATTACCATTGCAGTTTTATTTGCTAATTCTGTTACTGGCATTGATATATAGTGAGACAAAATGCGAGTAGATTTCATTATGGCATTTATCTGCCTGCATAAGAAACAAACAAAAAACGAACCATTATTCAAATTAAACGCAATAATTATGCGCTCGAAACAAGAAATGTTTTTACTGTTACGATGTCACTTTTACGATTTTTACTTCGCACGAAACAGATTCAATACAATTCCTATTAAAATGCAAAACATTTACTTATTCACGACGAAAACGAGACTTACTCGCTTTTTCCTTTATTCGATTATAAGCTAATTAATTTCCTTTTTATAGCGTATTGATTCTACGTCTTAAGCGACTTTTATTTTTAAGAAGAGATAAAGGTAGAGCGATAGAATGATTAAGCACATTAAGAACAAATCAGAGAAGAGAAGGAAAAATTCGATAAATTCTATATAAATATTATTTTTTGTTTACACTCGATTTACAACACATTCCCTATTAAAGATTAATTATAGATAAAAAGGTGACATAGTATTATACAAATTGAAAACTTGAAAGCTGGAGTCGTCTTCTGATTCCCATTACCGCGCGTATTGTACGATACGAAAGGGAAAACGGCTGGATCGTAACGAAGATTCGTTAACGAAAACGTTCAACTTAAAATACAAGTTCGAAAGCAGAACCGTAAACTGAGGTCTAGACTTCGCTTTACCATAAACGTAAGGGACATATTACGTTACGTTGCGAGCCTTGTTCACACTGATATAAAATATCTGAAAAAAAATTTGATGCGATTTTTCGCATTAAGTGCTTGTTCACACTCGAACTCGAGACATGGCGAATAGTTTTCCTTTTAATAATTAATTGCATATAGATAGAAAATGATACTGTGGATCATTGTTAAGCCCCTGCTGTCCACAGAAACTTAATGTACTCAGTACCAAAGCGGTGTAGAATATAAGAACAATAACACACACAATAACTGTGGCTTTTACTTTAATGCTTAGATTTTAATATGATTTTTGTATTGAAATTGCTTCGGATTGCTGGTGAAATGAAAGAAAAGAAAAAACTTCAAGCGTGAATGCCATTAATATGCCGTTTTCTTTATTCTTTTTCCGTTATGAGAAATACGCTTACAGAGTTAAGTATATGTATCTGTCTATTTTTGAATCATTTTTTTTTGCAGTATCGAGAATGTTAATTAGCCTCATCGAAAATCTGCTTCCTTGGTCCCTGAGTGTTGGCGATAAAACTTATCTCGGGCGAGTGAAAAAAACATACTTTTCTACAATTTTATCTTACCGATATTAAATCGGATTCCGTCCCAAAAACATCACTTGTCTGAAGCGTAGATTTTCCTGCTTAATTCAAAAGCGATCGCTGCTGAAGCGGGACGGAAAGACCAAGTGAAAGACTTAAGATATTCAAAGCAAAAATAACCCGGTTACACACTAAGCGAATCGTTAACAGCGATGATGCCGCTCTTTCATGGGCCTAGCGTATTACGAGTTCATTGAACCAAAGCAAACGATTACCAGAGAGCTCTACCGATAATAAAATCAGTCGTGAAATCTTTTGATTATTATTTTATTATTATTATTATTGCTTTATATTAATTAATTACCCGTGAATTTGAATTTATTTTTAACAAACATTCGTATAATATCTTCAGAAGTAATAAACTGATATCGAATTCCTTGCATATATACATACTTGTATATATATATACTACTATACATAGATGCTTGTATATAACAACAAAGTTTCCCTTTATATATACGGGTATAAATATATATATATATATATATATATATATGATTTTGAAATAGATTCGAAGCACTCCGACGCTTTCGCATCGGTTTAAAATGTTTATGTAAAAACTTTGTAATTCGATCAAGGCAGACAGACTTCGAACAAGAAGAAATGTCTTATTACAAGTTTTAGAAACATTCGCTCGATAAAGATATCACATACCCATGTCTAATGAACGGATATGTACTCGATTTCAGGTTAATTTCACTACCAGCCTGAAACGTTGACCGTTTCGATTGTCCACGAAAAGAAAAAGAGAGAATAAAAAAAAAAAAACAACAACAGGAGATTTCAAGGATGTTAAGAATCAGAGAAACAATCTTCTTTTAAATCTGCCATCAAACTGGGACATACGAAAATTATGGCGTAAACAAATTATGGATTTTTTTCTTTTATCTTTTGTTTTCTTTCAAATTTCTTTCAAGAGTAAAAGCTATCCAAATTGTTTTCACATATACGTTCATAGATTGTTGCGTTGTTATTACACTTTTGAAGGCAAAATTCTAAAGTACTTTAATAATAAAAGTTATCATAATTTTCTTTTGCTTTCGTTATTTAAATTAAAAAATGCGTTAACTATTGGCCTAATTCACTTTATGATATTTTCTTACAACTGTACTAAAGGTGGAACGTTTTCAAAGCTCTACCATTTAAACAAGTAAAAATATTATCGCCAGGCTAAACTGGTCCTTACATACCCTACGACACTATGCCTAGTACAATTCTTCATTGGTTATTAAATGCTAGAAATTGTAACTTAAACACAGGAAAAGACTTTAGTGCTCAGCAGCGACGAAGAGGCTGTGTCGTGCCTAAGGAGCGTGGCTACGGAGATGAAAGAGATTTGTCCATCAATTAAGTCCTTTAACGGGATTACAAGGTTTTCTCAGCATTCTCACCCATTTGTCCTAGAATTACCTACATATGGCAAAACACACTACCGCGACTCGTCTTTCTTTAATCACACTACGCCCTCTTTAAAACAATCTACTAGCAAAAGTCATTTTCGCCTTGCGTGATGTTGCCGCCTTTATCGCGAACGTGCACAAACACTATTTTCCTCCTTCCGTCCATCCTTCTCTGCCTACAACCTAGACGACATTCCCTGCGTAGCTTGTCATAGAAAGAAAACTTTCCATGAATCCTTGCATAAATAGGGTCTGTTTCAAGAAATCTACGGATATGGTTAAGATAAAGTTAACCTCTCGGACCAAAATTCATCACATCATAATTTTCTTTGCGAAATTTGTAGAGATTTGCAAATTGTTTCTTGTATAAAAACTTTTTCAAAAGAAAGCGGTATATAAAAGAAGTTAGATTTAATTCTCGGATGGAAAGACGTCATTGCAAGCAAAAACAAATGCAATGCTTTGAAGTATAAATGAACTGCAATACTGTGTAGTATGACATAAAACCCATCATCCCTTGGTCTTGAAAATTCCCAATAAGACAGCAGATTAGTGTCATTAGAGATATTTGAATCTTCTTCTATTGGATTTCTTTCTTAAAACCCAATTTCAAATCGTGGAATAAAAATGTCATCGCACATTAATGTTTATATTCCTATTCCATCCATGCCCACTCCATTTATACTCCATTTACCTAGACATAAAGTTTATAACATCTGGACGGACGGCTTTCAGAAGTCTTTTCACCTTTTGTTCCTAATCTAATCATTATCTTACCAGGTGTAGGGAAGTTTGCAGCCGGTAAGCGGTTTGCTTATCATAACTAAAATTTCGTGAATCCGCCTGAGTGGCCGAGTAGACAAGAGTCTCGACTAGCGACGACTAATGGTCGTGGGTTCAAATCTCAAGTGCCGTAGAGTTTTTAAAAATAATAATAATAATAATAATAATAATAATAATAATAATAATAATAATAATAGTGATATTAATAAAAATAAAATCGAAAGCCTTAGATGCTAGTGCTTTAAGACTTTCGTCTTACAACTTATTCTCTGGCTAACTTTGTATGATGATAATAATAATAATGATAACATTTCGTGAAACCTTTCAAATCGCATAAGAAACTGAAGAAGGAATGAATAAAATGAATAAATTTCGTTGTGTAAATTTTAGCAAAAGTAACAAAATTACATAAAAGTATTAATAAAAAATTTTCAGTTAAGTTCAACATAAATTAGGTTTAGTGGCTTGTTTAAGTATTCCTTTAAAAGCCTTTTTTTTATAATGTTTCCGCTTTGGACATGAAAAACTGTTTTAATACTTTTTCAATGCAATAGAAGAAGAAAAAATGTAATAAAAACAAAGGGGCCAGGGGTACGTTCAATGTTTGAAAAACCCCTTTTAAGCACGTACATAATATATTTTTTGTGTGTGAATGTGTAACCGTTACAAATACCTTACTATACGATACTATGCTATATAAGATATACGTATGCTCCTTTTATACAGAGCGATGTATAGTTGAAAAAGTTTTAACGCATTTTGTTCTTGCGTTTTTTCAACGTCATTTTATTTATTTTAAAACGCAAAAAATATTCAATCCGAGATATATTGTCCGCATTACAACATAACTTTTTCTCACCTTTCAATGGTGTGAATACATAACAATTTGTGCTTATCGATATAAATAGTTGCTCATTTTTAAATTCCCTCACTCTCACTGTAGTAAGTTATTGGAAAAACAAAATTGAAATAAATAGAAAATTTTAAGAGATTGTTGTTGAAGCGGTTATGAAGCCAGGACATTCGTCCCGAGCAGTAAGTTGTATAGAAAACTGCATTATATTTTTAATTTCGCAGAATATGCGCGACACCATGCTGGACACTTTTCATTGCAACGATTGATTTAAGCATATTTTCTAAAGCCATTATTTGCATGTGCCTGCTTCTCCCTTGAGATGTCTGCCCATATCGCTAATATGCCAGACTAATATATGTTAGCTCAATAAAGTACACTATAGATGATATAGAAATGATTTGGATCGGGACCTTGCGGAAAGTTTGGAAGGCAATCTTTGTCATGTCAATTTAGATTTTAGGCTCACTTTCATCAAAGGATTCGAGTAAAATATACGTCTTTATAGGGCAACCACTGACAAAAAATATTGGAAAACTGCTTTAAAAAAAATAATAATAATTTCACCTTCAAATTTAACGTAACAAGTGAGGATTACGTTGATCTATTTATTTTTGGCTTTGCTCCACCATATAAGGAGACGTTGTTGCCCAGCAACAACGTGTCACTTTTGTGGATTTTATGAGGAAGATAGTTAAAAAAATTGGGCAGAATATCGGCTTGTTCCGATTATAACATTTAGTCAGCGTTTACGATAAGGAAGAAGAACAATTTTTGATCAATAGATATTCGTTTCAAACAATAAATAAATAAATTCGTTGAACAATCATTTCCGTAGACCATACCATACAAGGTCACATGGATCATTCAAAATTTTTGATAGAAAATCGAAAAAACGGAAAAATATCACAAAAACCAAAAAATATGTAATTAGTTATTATCGCTTCGGCCAATAAGTTTTCATTTGGAATTTGTTGTGTGTTTGTTTGGCGTGTGTTACGGAATATGTCACGTTTCGAGCTTCTCTGCTCTTTCCATATCAATCTTGACCGCAAGGCAATGTTTTCTTTGACTGAAACAAACAACATAAGCCAGTTAATGAATTACCGACATAACCGTTCATATCCTTCGCGATCGCCATCGCATTTCTTAGGTAAAATTATGCCTTCTCAAAGCATATAAAAGCATCACAACGAATCTAAACCTACGGCCACAAGCACTGCACCAAGCCTACATACGAAATTCCACGGATGAATGCTTTCAATGTGTAGATGTGCAAGTAGTCGACTTCTCATCTCTTGTTATTAGTTTGGCGATCAAAAATAATCCAAAAAATTTCTTCAAATTTCGCATCGGATGAATATCGAGCTTGTATGCGGAACCTTAGACTATTTCTGTCAAATGAATAAACCAATTACTTTTTAGTTCATGTAGGGAGAATTTAACTCAACCAATATCTTCATTTTGACCCCATGAATTTCGATTGTAGGCTCTCGGAGAATCAACAAGTATAGGCGTGCTTTACACTTTTCATTAGTAATGTACGTAAGCAGAAAGTAACTGTAATGCACAAATCAAAAAAGAAACAAGTCAAAATTAATGTAGGGTATAAAAAAGAAAATCGAATTTACTACATTCGAATGAAATCTTTTATTTATACTTATTACAGCTGTTTATACCCGACATCACTTGTGATACAGCGTATATTAAGTTGATGAGAACGTATGTAACACCCAAAAGGACTAAAAGTAGACCCAGCTTTTATTATACCGATCGATTCACAATTACTTTCCAATTCGATCTAAGCCTGTTTGTCCGTCTGTCTGTTTGCCCATGCATTTTTGTGTTCAAGCTGCAGGTCGCAATTTTTGAGATATTTTGATGGGCCTTGACGTGACACTAACATGCTTTGGCCCGACGGAGGAACGCTGTTGAAAATGATTCGGGACGGTCCACTTTTCGATCACTCCCCATATAACGCCCTATTCTGGAAAGTCATTATATGGAAAAAATTGCAATTTTCAAAATTTTTCGGCAAAAGTGGCTACGTTTCGGCATTCGAATTTGGAAAGGAAAACTGTGGACTAGCCTGGACACTCACATATAACAGTTCCGGAACGGTGCGGAAACTAAAGCTTGTTTGTATGGTAAGAAGGTCAAATTTCTCATATTTCATGGTGATAATTGGCTCATGATAGTAATTAAATAAAAAAAATTAAGTGGAGCTAATTAGAACCACATGGGCTCCACTCCGTATAAGATATCTCGTGATATCTTAATAATTCATAGGAGCGTTTAAACAAAACAAAATTAACGGTAGGGAATTTGGATCATATAGGCCTATTTTTTTAGATCCACACTTATAAAGGCGCTATCAGGGAACGCCCACTCTTATGTGCAGAGAAAATCCAATCTTCCGATATGCGGGCTTTCATAAAAATTATGGCTTTTTGGTGTATTGTTACCAAAACAAGCGAATAATAAATACTTGTGGAAGGCGAAGAGGTGTAGGGTATGTAATAGTCGGCATCCCCCGACTATAATTTTCCTACTTGTTTTTTTTATTATTGATGTAGCATCACGAAGACTTAAACAAAATATATATGAAAGATTTTTTTTGTTTTTCCAAAAATACAAGGACCTCTTTAATGAACCTATAAAGAGTTAGTCAAGAAAATTAAAAGAAAACTTTTACATTTCACTTTACTGCTTCTAACATATTTTTAAGGAAGAATTTTTTAAATCGATAAAGCCTCATGTTTACAGGTTCGTACAATTTGACCTTTTGCTTATTATTGCGAACGCAAGAGCAAATTTAATATACCTGTTTCCTCTTATGGATATGAATATGTTAACGTATAGTACAGTATATAAATATCGAAAGGACAAATATTGAAAACGTAGTACGTGCTTTGGCAAAATTTTAACTTAATAACATTTAAGTGGTAAAATAAACTAAAATTAAAACTTACAACATAAACTGTAATGAAATTGCACAAAGCATAATAGCACAATATCTACCTTCAATTCACGGAGGAGAGAAAATATGTATTTAAAATTGTTGAAGGAAGTAAATCGCAGAAATGAAGCATAGAAGTAGTGACCAACTTTAAATTTTGTTTCACAGATACTCCACAGACGGTTACACGAACTCACGGACGGACGCCATCTACCTTAACGAACGGGAATCCCGTGACCCCTGGACTGGGCCATTCTTTACTGCCTAAACGCCTCCTTCGGCCCATGACGTCTATGGAAGTTTCAAAACCGTAAAAATTATAGTAAAAATTTAAGCTAAGCACATATGTCCGTGGTTCAATGCAAGCTTTAAGAGCGATGCTCTTAAGCTCATAAAGACTCCTATGGGAAAGTAGAAATTTTATGAATAACCTACGAAATTTAGCATACGTCGATCTAAAAATTTGATTGAAATATTTATCAGGATCATATAAATGTGCGATAAATTCCCATCAGCACCGGCTTTACGACCTAAACACACAGCGCGAGGGTATAAACAGTAATAGCTCAAAAGTCGTAAAATAAATATCATACATATATGTACATATACATGCGTACTTCATTTATAGTGTGTGTTATTACATATGTCATAACATGACTGCCCATATAATAGATTACTGTCAGTTAAATGTAATATAACACATTCAGGGAGCTTCGATTTTTTCAGAAAATCTTTCTTATTTTTGAAAAATCATAAACTAGAACACCGAGAATTAAGATAAAAACCGGATTACCTACTCGACTAGTTGTTAGAGATTAGAAATTCTGTTAAAGAATTAAGTTCAACACACCTTCACAATTATTGTTAAAGGAAATTGTATTAAGTAGAAGGCGTTGATGTTGCTAAATCCGTTTTGGAAGAGTATGGTGCCGAATGAAATAATTTATTGGCTAACTGCCTTTAATGTTTTACGTGGATCCCGGCGAATTAATTCCACGGTGTGTTATCGTAAACGGTATAAAGCCGCCTAATGAGTAGAAAAATGTCCATCACTTACGGGACCCAAAGGTACCTCCCTTCCGCCGACGTCACTCGATAATCATCTCAAGCATTTAATGCTCCAGCAAGTTTAAGACAAGCATGAGACAGCAGCGTGTAATTACTTTTGTGTTTGAATTTTCCATCCATCCATGGCTTAAGCCAAAATAAAATTCACAAAATTACAACTAGACGTGTGGGAAACACATGCATACATACAAAACGAGAAGCTATCATTAATTTTTGTGTAAAAAAGGTTTGGAACCCATAAAACCATTTGATCCCATTTGGAGATGCTTTTGTCATTCAACTTGCACTTGAACAAACTAAAGCAACTAAAACACTATTGCTGTAAATCAAAGTATTTTCCAAAATTTCAGATCATTGTTTTGCACAGTTTCCTAAATTTATTGAAATATAGTTAATAAGAACTCTTTTCTGATGTTATTATGTTGTTATTATGTGTTACCGAGCCACAAGTATAGCACACACCACTTGTGGTACAATCGTGTATTACGTTTGTGTGGACATATGTAACATCCCGAAGCGATTAAGATAGGCGCGTCTTACATTATATAAGCGTGTCTGTCACTCTGTGCGTCCAATGTATTCGTGTGTTCAACCTATAAGCCGAAATTCGGTACACCGGAGTGCTTTGACCGAAGGGCGAATGTTACTGAAAATGGTTCGGATGGGATCACTTCGTCGAGCACTTCCCATATAACGGCTTACTTTGACAAGTCGTCGCAAGAAAATATATTATAATTTTTGGAATTTTGCAACGATAATCACTTAGTGATAGTATTCCGGTATTTCTTATTGGTTGGAAAACTTGGCCTAATTTTTGAGCTTCTCCTAATATAACCGTTCTTAAGCCATACCAAAAAGGCCTACTTTTCAATATATTATGATGAAGATTTGTCCTGAGCAAATCAACCTTAGGCAATTTGGATCACATAAATATATGTTTAGATCGCACCATATATAAGGGCTCTAAAGTCTAAATGTTCCACCATAGTGGACTTTATCGCTTTCATAAATGCTTTGAATCATGTAGAACGTAGAAGAAATAGTTCGTCACCTGAGAGAAATATTTACCGTGAAATTTTTAGTTCTTCATCAGGCCGTCTGGAACAAGTACCTGGGCCTAATTTACTTTACCTAGTGACATCTAACTTCTCTTATGCAAACTAAAACTAGCAGATATCTTAAGAGAAAGGTATTTCCAAAGGGAAATTCATTAATTCATCGTTTATGAACGCGATCTTTGAATGGATTGAAGCCCAGGAGCAATTCAAAAGAGGTCTACGCTTGCGCGATGAAACTAAAAGTTTGGGATGAAATTTTTAATAATAATGTTGCAACGTCCTCTCTGATTTCGTAGCACGTAAAGTGTAACATATATGATTCTGTCCTTGACGCATATGCAGCAAAAAGAACACTAGAAAGAACTTTTGAACATGGATCTTAGGATCGAACGCCGATCCTAAGAATTACTAATAAAAAAGAAAGCATATCAACAATACATTCTAAAATTTGAAGTGCGTTTTTCCCAAAACTCCAGGCTGCACGCAGTATGCTTGCAACGATATGCACTCAAATTTGTATGCAATATCTTCAAGACAACATGTTCGATAAGTTAATTTTAATATTTCTTCCTACGATCCTTTCTCCAACTAACTGACATGTGAACGTTTTTCGCAAACGTTGTTTGTTATTTTTTAAATTCAAGCTCGCTCCGACTACGCAAGACTACTTAAATGAAATACGCTGTCAATTTTCAAATACTTTTCAATACCGAAATAAATGCTTAATAATCTCCTCGAATATTGTAGTAGTAGTTCCATCGTATTTCCTTCCTTCCATCCAAAAACAATGTGAAAAAAATGCCTCGTTCTTAGACTGTTACAATGCTTTCATATGGATCATGCAATATATTTATAAAGAAAAATAACGAAATTTTATGCATTTAAACACTTTGCGACAACTAAATATAAAATCAAATGTAATCAGCATTATGAACTATATATATATGTCCTTATGCTACGACTATGTGCTTTATTGATATTTCTGTTTTTCTTCTTTTTTTTTTTTTGTTTTGCTTTGTTTACATGTAAAAACACTTTTTACAAATTATCATCAATTAACGCCAAGGAGTTGGACAAGGAAAGTTACAAAATTTCATTATTTCTTTCATTCATTCAAGAACGAAGAGTTGAACTCTTTCGCTTGATTCATTTGTTTTTGTTATTTAATAAATACTTGCCAACGTTTATTTATTTTACCATTCAAATAAAACGCAAACATTAGTGAATGCGATTAAAAACGCCTTACTACAAAGGCATCTTATATATATGGAGAGAGAGAGAGAGAGAGAGAGAGAGAGAGAGAGCCATTAGCTTATTGTTAAATATGTTTGCTGCATTTGAGCGTTGAAACCGGCTTTTTACATATTTTTATTTTTAATTTCATTTTTTACGGCTAACGCATTAAGAAAGCACACAATATATATGTAGATATATATAACCATATCTATATATAAATACATATATATATATATATGTATACATGTATAAACACGCGATCACAAAAACCAAAATATGGAGCAGAAGAAAAGAATGAAAAAAAAAATAAAAAAAGAAAGGAAGGAAAATCAACAAAAACAAATACTTTCACAAATAATATTTTGGCTCCTCTTTCGTTTTCTGCATCTTTCTAACGCAATATGTGTGTCTATGCATGTATAATTAGAGTAAACATAAACAAAACATGAACAGTGAACATGTAAGACACGCGTTATTTTAATAATTCTTTTATTCACACATATGGTAAGGGCTTCACTAATGGCCTCAAATAAAATCTATTTCACAAAACAACCGTTTCGTTTAACTAGCCGCGAAGAACTGTTTATTTTAACCATTTCGCAGCTGGTTGCAAGTATATGTTTGATATGCTGCTTTTCGTATTTTCCGAAAAATTTTCCGTTTTCTATGTTATCACGCTTCGTACATGATTCGTATCCGTAGGTTTTTTTGTTTTTGTATACAGAGATAATAAGAATTTTTTTTTTTGCAAGTAAATAAATAAGTATTTGTTTGTGGTTTTGCAGTAACAGTTTCTACATTAGACGACTGTCTGCATTAACATAAAGAGCAGATGTGAAGACAAAAGCGTAGAAAATTCTTCATCCTTTCATTACAATTTATACATATTTCATTATGTTTGAAGAGAACATTTAACTTAAATAAGAAAGAAAGGTTTTTGTTTTGTTAGTGTTAAAGCAAACGACGACATTTAGGCACTCTTCGGAATTCAATTCTTACCCAAATCATTGAAGGATTGTTTTTATTTTTCTGTTAAAGTATGACAACAGACATACATATATATATATATATACATATGCAGGAGCCCAATAAAGTCTACATACAGTACGATGAATTAAGATACATTTATGGGTTGAGGGTTCAAAAATATATCGCTTAAGGCACAAAAACTTCTATTAAATAATATTTGAAGATTTTTGCTTTAAATTAAGATAAAGTTATAAGCAAAAAATACCTCAATAACTCCACGAAAGCCTAAAAAAAAGTCCACATACAGCGAAAACATATCACTAAAAAGTTCGAAAAAAAAAACACGAAGATATCTTTAGTTAACGGTACTTAGTTTTTGGACTTGTTTTCGTACATTTAAGTAATAATTGATTAACTAAAGTGGATTTCTTGGTTTCTTTTCCTTAAAATCTCATAACAGTTCACAAGAGGTTAGAAAAGTGTTTATAAGCGTGCTACCGTCCAAACCGTTATAAAAAATTACAATAATACAATTACCTTCTGGGAAAATAAGCACCGACCAGGCCAATTAAACAACCTGACAGAAGATGAGAATCGCAATATTATCCGGATTATGTAACAAATGAGCACAAAACTAGCGCTGTTGACATTGAAAAAGAGCTAGAAAAATATCAAGCAATAAAGCAAAGCATCTCGAAACCGTTTTCAACAATATTCATAGCCATTTATAGACATGCATCCCCAAACCACGGCAGACCCTCCACGTTGCAACTTGATTTGCAGCTAGTAATAAATTTTGGATTGCCATCGCTGTATTAGGTAGCCTCCTTATCTCTTGTTGAGCATCGTAATCGAGTATATCAAACTTAGATTCGTCACCACAAGCTTCGCGTTTCCAGAAATTTATCTGTCTTTTTCTTGGCAGTTTTGCAAGTCGAGTCATTTTATCTCCGCTAATGAATGGTTTGTTTTGGAACGGCGGCTCCTAAAACTGTTTGAACGGTTCCGGGATAGATATTAATTGGCCTATATTTTTCTAGCTCTCTTTCAATCACTCAAAACGGCTCTAGTTTTGGGTTCAATTCTTACAATTCTGATAATATTTCGATTTTCACGCTTTGTCAGTTTGCTTCTTCCCCTGATCGATGCTTATTTTCCATGGTATTTGAATTATTGGAACTTCTTAGAATACTTTGGGCAGTTGCGAGGCTAACTGTAATCGTTTTTCCTATTTCTCCATGCGAATTTCCTTCATTTCTTCTTAACCTTATTAACATATTTCTAAACTCTTAAGAAAAATGCTTTGCGTTTTCCTATCTTTCGTAACATTTTCAGGAAAAAAAAAAGTAAGGAAACTCACTTTAATTCGTAAATTACTATTTCAACGAAATCTAAGTACAGTTGATCTAAGGATGATCTTTTTCGAACCTTTCATTCGTTTTGTATGTAGACTTTTTTATATCTTCTATCGCATTAAAGTGTATTTTTCGCTTATAAATTCACCTTAATACAAAAAAAAAAAAGTCTTGAAGTGTTTGTTATTTCATATACGTTGTTTTTTGTGTCTTAAGAAATATACTTTTCGGCCTTCAATCCCTTAATGCAGTTTATAATAAGGGGAACCTCAATTTTCGACACTGTATGTAGACTTTATTGAGTTACCGTATTCTTGATCAGTGGCAAATTTTAAATAGGTGTGGCTGTATCCTTCTGTCTCACCTCTCTGCGACGCATTTTCTCGCCGTTACAAAAACGAAGATACCAGATACAGCAAACAAATTGGAAGTTCTTCCGTCCGTGAACTGACGACATCCGGCATGCTTCGCTTATTATTCATAAACTATAGCAGATACAACAATAGCAACTTCCCCATATATTCAATTACCATCCAATATTGTAGAAGATCGAAATTGCATTTCAATTCAAAATCGAGAAGAAAGTTTCAGCGACGTACACATATTGCTGATGAATACCAAATTTTCAATTGATTTGGTCACTTTTTCCTCCTCAAATTATTTGTTCTTCTCTGAATCGATCCAAGCAGAACAAACGTGCAGAGTAGGATTACGCTTTGCACAAACGAATAAAAATTTACGCTTTCCAGAAGCTCAATACGCGGCGCTGGACTTTCTGCTACAAATAATTAACTTTAAAGCATAACCCTTTTACTCTGTCTCGTGTGTGAAGCCGAAAATTGTTTGAAAGTCTCAAGAATTGATTAACTAAAGTTTCTCATAACATTACGAAAGTCGCCGATAAATATGTCTTTTTGTCTTTGGCTGTATGTACAAAATTTCGGCTGTGCCTTGCTCTTGCGATAGTGAAAATTTGGATTACATTTAAGTACAGGAATACAAAGATAGTTAACCGATTAAGCATACATACGAATTAACGTTGGTGTATCTTTGAAAGCCATTGACTAGGATTGACTTACCTGATTTCTTTTAAAATTTTTAAATAAAACAAAACACTTTAGCTCCTTTAAGTATAAGCTGCAACTGGGGTTTCGGCAAATTGATGAACTCAACGCTCGTACATGATTAATACTTCTTCTTATCTATTGTTTTGTAGTGGAGTTTGAAATTTTTATACCAATCACCATCAGATGATCTTCATCATCATCATATTATTTACTAAAATCGTGCAAGTTTTCTTACTTATCTGTGTTTTTTTTTATTATTGTTATACCCATCGCCGAAGGATGAAGGGTATATTCATTTTGTCAAAACATATGCAACGCCCAGAAGGAAGCATCAAAGTATATTTGTATTCTTGATCAGTATCAATTTCTCAGTAATTCGACTTAAGCATATCCGTCTGTCCGTCTGAGTAATGTTTGTTGTAAACATTCTCCTGGTCGCAAAGATGAACCTTCGATTTTAAATTTGGCGAAAACATTGGAAATTCTTGCACGCCGATTGCTATGGAAAATGGCCAAATCAGTCCAAGGACGCGCTCAGAGCACCATGGAAATTGGGCACACCTCTGTTTTTCAAAAGGAATAAAAAATTGGTTTTTACTCATTACTCACAAGCTAAAGCACAAGATAAATGCATAAGAACTTGAACGCCTATTCCATTGACGACACTGTAGCACTTGTACGAAAATAGAAAATACTCACCATGCCTACCCAATATTATGGTGTATCAAAATTTAATTTTTTTTTTCAATATCTTGATAAGGCGCAGAAACAAGCTTCAAAGTCGCCATAAAGTGTAGAAATTTGTGGCCAGGTTCAAATTTGGAATGCACCTAAACATGCCCGTTTGTTCGTTTATTCGTCTGTTCGTCTGCCTGTCTGCGCAATTGTATAGTATTTTCGAACGTTAGCGAAAAAGAAAGGTATTGTCCCCAAATTTGCAAAAGAATTTGTATTTGGCCTAAACTTTTTAAAGGATATCAGGCCTATGAACAGACCAAAAACTTTTATTTTGAAAAGAGAAAAAATCACCTGCGCCCAATCCATATTGCGTGGACCATGAAAATATTGTCCCCTTCCTGTTCCGGTCTTTTTTGGGATAACGGTGATGGGTATAAGCGATTCCGTCACGACGTCACAAGCAAATATAATTTTCTTACTTGTTTATTATTCTTTTTCGCAGCTTTAGTATCTTGTTTAACACTAGAATTGCCGAACACGACATTTTGATTCTTTTTAATTCACGATTTTCAAAGAAGTTTGTGATGACTTTTATTTATATGAAAATACCTTTAAATATTTATAAACATGATCTAGTTTTCGAGATGCCCTTGACATCGATAAAAGACGTGACCTTCAAAATTAGACGTGATCTGTTCATGTGCATGGCCGCAACAGAAAAGAAACTGAAAACACCTCGCGAGACGGCAAACATTCCCTTTCATATCTTTATTTATAAATTTCGATCCCGTGAAGATATTTCTGAAAGCCTGTGACCCAAATATTCGTCAAGATCACCTTCACGATTCCAAATGAATTAGAAATAAATTGGAAATAAATTGAAATTCCATTGTGAACGTATTAGCAAACCGATCGAAGCCATGCAGATGGATTTCACAAAGATTTACATAGCAAATTCTCCGAAATATCTGCACATGATCGAAAGTTATAGATGGCAATACGAAAAAATTATCATTATTTTTCCCCAGCTTATTTTAGTTCCTCATTTCTGGTTGACGACAGGCAGATCATAACATTGCATTCTTAATCGATCAAAGAATATTTGTGGTACATTCCAGTTTCCTACCTTCACTTTTGCGGCTGTGGCAAGTCGACAAAAATAGGGGAATCAAAATGATCCCTTCAGGTAGCAACATTTACAAGGAAGGTCTTCGATATTTCTAGTGTTAATTGGTTTAATAGCAAAAATTAAAGTAGAATGTGTTGTTCGCCTATGGGCTAAGCTTCGATATTCACCAACTCGAACCAGTATATTGGATTTGTGAAATTTGTTGTTAAATGTGGACATGTTTTTACGTAGATAAAATCGATTATCATATTCAGTTCGTAGGTATAAGCCAAGAGTTGACATGCCATTGCTCAGTTGTCTATATCAATATTTGCAACTGCGAATGTTACAGTAATGGACAGACGTATAGATTGATAGACTTCAATGACCTTCGAATCGCACTTTATTTTCTTAAATTTCTAGATTTTACAAAACAAAGACGGGAGAAATTGAGTACACTCCACGGGATTCCACGCCCACTAGCTTAGTACGAGAAAAGTTCTGATTAGCTTGCTATAAAAGATATGTAAACTTGTAGAGTATGAAATTTTTAAGCCGCATCAAAGTCCGTTCGTACAGCCTTTACGATAAACTTCAATTTTTACAAAACTTTTTTTAAAATTTAACCAAAAAATACCTCAAGTCAATCTTTATACACACATAGGAATGTCTACACATGCTTAAAATAGCAAGCAAATGCATTTTTTAACTTAATCCCAAACATATGGACAATAATCTTGCTAAATTGTTTCGCTTTTCCTTATTTCTTAAATCGATGAAAGTCGTTGGTGACTTCAAAGAAAATCTAGAATTGATTGAGCAAAGTATTCGTACACCGCCAACATTTTCACTTCGAAACTAAATGTTTATTAAATTGAACTCAAGTAGCAAACATAACTTAAGTTAAACTAAAGGACACAGTGTTGGTTTTCGGAAAACACATACCTACTCGCCTACTCAGGCCGATAACTAATGATACAAGAACACTCTACACAAACTCTCTCACCATATTCTTTAAAGGCATCATAGGTAGTTGCTAGGAAATGTCTGTAGTTATTTTATATACGATCATGATGTGCAATCTTTTAAGACAAAAATGTGAAAATCGCGTAATATTTCAAAGTCTACTCTTAACTACTTCGTTAGACGTCTTTTATAGTTGAGCATTTGTAAACAATGTAGAGAATATATCCTGATATGCTTTTAATATTGACAACTGTTTCCACTGTTCAACAAGTTTCCAGGCTTTTTTAATTAAATGCATATATGTTATAAATATATATATATATATATATATATGTATTTAATATTCTTATATGCTCTTATCATGTAACAATTTATGGTCAGCTTGGGGTTATTTAGCCTCTCCAATGGGAATGGAAGCCCGTTAGCTAGTTAGTGCACAAATCGAAGTGATGTCTTTCAAAGCACGCATAACACTATGTATATACATGCTTGTGGAACTTTCCCTTACTCATCCACATTTGCAATTATTGTTCAGGTTAAGACACGCTTTTTTACATAATACAATATTTTAAATGTTCGGTAAACATAATACGCAAGTACGCAATACATTTAATTTGTCAAAATAAAATATATCATCGTTTACGTATTATTTAAGGTGTTTTAATGTCTTTTATGATGCTATTAGGGGGCCTCTACTCTCTTAATACTCGTCAACAATTATTCAAATTAAAAAACTTAGAAATTCAAACATTTCTTATAGATTTCTAACTCTAAAGTATATTCAAGTATATCTCTCCCGGGCTGGTTATTGGTAATCGGTTATTTTTATGCCCATCACCGCAGCATGAGGGATATATTCATTTTATCGAAACGTTTGCAACGACCAGAAGGAAGTATCAAAGACTCCACACAGTATATTTATATTCTTGATAAGAACCGAATTCTAAATCGATTTAAGCATGTCCATATGTCTGTCTGTCCGTCTGTGTAATGTCTGTTGTAAAAATTCTCCTGGCCGCAAAGATGAACCTTCGATTTTCAATTTGGCAAAAACATTGGAACTTCTTGTACGTCGATTGCTATTGAAAATGGTCCAAATCAGCCGAAGCGCGTTCCCACAACACTACGTACACTGAGAGCACCTCTGTTTTTTAAGAGGAATAAAAAATTGGTTTTTTATTGATTACTCATAAGTTACAGCAGTTAGATGCACAAAAATTTGAACACATATTCCATGGGCGATACTGTAGCACTTGTATAAAAAGGGAAAATTCCCACCATGCCTACCCAATATTATAGTGTATCAAATTTTAATTTTTTTTCAATATCTTGACAAGGCGCAGAAACAAGCTTCAAAATCGTTATAAAGCAAATACATTTTTGGCCACTTTCAAATTGGGAAAGCACCTAACCGTCGTCGCTCGTCTATGCGTCCGCTCAACTATGTGCTAGATATCGAATCACAAGTTAGTAAAAGAATTTTAAACTGACCTAGAGTTTTTAAATGACACGCCTACAACGCCTACACCCTTATACGACGAAAACTTTTGTCTTGAAAAGAGAAGAAATCAGCCGCGCCCGCTCGTTATTATAGAATATGAAAATTGAGTTTTTTTATTTTTTGTTGTCTTTTTTGGATAACGATGACGGGTATAAAAAATTCGGTCACGACCAAATACCATGTTCTTACTTGTCGATATTTGACATATAATAGCCAGTCGACAGGTGCAAACTGACCCTAGTCTTCATAAATTTTACCGTTTAATAATTTTGCTCAATTGTGTATGTTGCGTGTTTAAGCATGCCTTAGTAACTTGGCCAAAAGCCTTTGTCACATTTGTGTAACGATTAGTAGCGAACGAGTTAAAATGATCTTTGTTTAGTTTAGTTTAGCAACCTATCTCTGTTGCGCGAGTTAATTTGGAAAGGTTCTCTTGTCCCCGTGAGCACGTGAGCAAAATGGCTGCGAGCAATCCAAATTCCGAAATATTGAAAGAAAAAAATCATTGAGACAAAGTTATTCCCGCTGCATCAATTACTCTTAATTTCAGTTAGTCCAGATCGATGCGAGATAGAATGCGCCGGTTCAGTGCGCGAAGAAAATGTTCCGAATATTGCCATCCAAGTGTGGGAGTAAGGAAGTAGGAATAAACATCATTAAACCAGTTTTTCACTGGACTTCGTTGCAGTTCGAGCGACAATTTTAGTTCACCTCGCGGTCAAGCGCCTTTACATGGTCTCGAATATCGTCAGAAGGTCTTCGATTTTTCGTTCAATCTTACTTCAATCGTGGTTGTTTACTTATATAGTTATTAGAGCCTGCTTATATTATGATTTATAGGGTAAATTAGGTTACATGCAGATGTGTGTAACATCCAGGAGGACTTATGGTATAGCCACGGTCGATTCAGAATCACTTTTTATGCTTATCTTTCCGCCTGTCCATTTTGTTCTCTTTTGTGCAGTCTACAGGTCGCATTTTATACAATATTTTGATAAAAATTCGTACACAGATATCTTATGACCCAAAGACAAACGCTATTGAAAATTTCTCGGATCGCACCACTTTACCAACCATTCCCATATGAGGCCGTATTTTAAATAGTTGTCGCATGAATAACTAACTCTAGCCAGCGAAACGATGTAGGGTATTTAATGGTGAGCCACGGTCCGTTATAGTTTTTCTATTTATTCCTTTTTTTAGAAAACTTTCAAATATATAACTGAATTATTATTATTTTATTTACACAGTTCAACAAAATTTTTTATTTAATAACAAATGTAACATTATAGGCGGCTTAGGGCGACTATTAAATAGCGTACACCACATCGTCTAACACAATTCGTATTTTTGCCATAGAACACAAAACTTATATCATGTTTTTATAGGAACACATCTTCATGGGACTGTATGTTAAAAATTAGACCTCTTTGCAAATGTGGTTAGAATGTTTGTGCCGAAGAGGTTCAAAAATTGGAGGTATTTTTTTTATAATTTCTTATGTGAAGTTACTATTGTGCAAATTAGGCCTTTCCTGCCCTATTAAGAATCAATTCTTGTGAAATCGTTACATAGGATAAAATTCAAAAAATAGGCCGGGATAGTCCACATTTGGTATAGTTAATTTTTACACCCTACACCCGTAAGTTAGTGCGGTCGTATGTAACACGTACGTATGATCTCATTTTCACCACGAAGCATTGAAAATTATACCTTTTTGTCGTATGACCCTCAGTTTTCCTTATATGAGACGGAGTTCAGAAATTCCCCCAGCCAGACCTAAAATTTTGATTTAGAATAGGGCTTTATATGGGGAGTTGTCGAAAAAGTGGACCGATCCAAACAATCTTCCATAGCGTTTGTCTTTAGGTCAAAACACGTCACTGTATCATATTTCATCAAAATATTTCAAAAATTGCTACCTGTAGGTGGAACACAAATGTAGATGAACAAACATCGCACGGACAGGCGGACAGACAGGCTTAGAATCATAACCCGAATTGATCAATATAATAAAACGTACAGCTATCTTCAGCCCTCCTGCGTCTCACACACATCTGCACACGACATTATCAATGGTGTGATGGCCATCCCTGTTTTTATGAGAAATAAACCATCAATTTCCAAAGCCAACGATCAGCAAAATCTGACTTGGCACACTTACGCATCATAATCGGAGAAATAATACCGCGATAAATTTAGAATTGGCTATAGATCTAAGATCTTTAGAACTAAGAAAAAACTCGCAAATAAAATACTGGTATTTCTAAATAAATACATTTTTGCATCTCTTTTTTCGTCTGAGTGGACGAGTAGGCAAAGTATTTCGATTAACAATTCAGCGATTGTGGGTTCAAGCGCAGTGGAATTCTCAACGAAGCCAATAACATTGGAATGCTAGTGCTCTAAGACTTTAGTCTTAGAATTTATTTCTCCACCTACCTTAATAGTAATAGTAATAATCTCTCGAATAGATTTTTAGCAATCTACTCAGCTAATTCGTTCTCCAACTGTGTAAAAAAACGTTACGGTGAAAGAATTAGCAACACATTGTCAGTTTTTCACGATAGTCACTATCGAAGCAACTGCAACACTTTAAATTTAAGCAATACGGGACGATTGAGTTTTGTTTTCATAACATTCGGACTAATCTATGCTAAAAAAACAAAAGATACCAAATCCATAGCAAACAGTGGATAACGTGACTGTAATAGTCAAGAATTGAACATCATTTTTAAAAGGCAACTACGCCGCACCATGTATCGAGTTTTCAAGGTTCAAACGCTTCAAACTAACCGGAGCCGTTCAGTCTTAGAAACAAATTTATCAATAAATGCTAGAGCTTTATTTTCTCCTAATTGTCAACGATCTATATAAAAATATTTATTTACGGTTACATGCACTTATAATGAGGATGATTTTTTTTTTTTTTTGGTTTTAATTTGAGTATCAATTCCGGTTGAATAGTTGTGATTGCTTTCGTATTTTATATTATTAAAAAAAAATTTTTTCTATTTTTATCAAAAGTAAAAAAATATACTTTACATTTAGGACATTCATTTATACATTACATACAGGAATTCTTTTTCCAATTCATTTGAGTTTGGTCAATATTTATGGTAAATTCATTCATTATTGGTTTATATTTTTTATATACTATACCACCAGCATCAAGCATAATTTTGGAAGCTTGAAATTCAGGTTTCTCAGCGTATTTATCGGAAATATAATACACCTGTGAAATTCCCGTTTGAAGTATCAGTTTGGAGCATTCATTGCACGGAAATAATGTTGTATACATGCGAGTATTTTTCAAACTTTTACAGTTACTATTTAAAATAGCATTTGCTTCGGCATGCACTACAAAAAGCCTTTTATCTTGTAGAGGATCATCACTTTCCACATCAGTTGTCTTATGCCAAGGAAATATATCATCGCTACAATTCTGCGGGAAACCATTATACCCAACGCCAACAATGCGATTTCCCTCATTGACTATAACTGCACCCACTTGAGTAGAGGGATCCTTGCTGCGTTGTGCCGTTACTATAGCGACAGCCATGAAATAGTCATCTAGTTGTAAATAATCATCACGTTTACAATTTTTTAAGGCTTTGAAATTTAATGTTCCCGCATTCGCCATGTTTCAAAAACGTTGGGGAAAATTAATTGTCAAGAAATTCTTTAATCTGAAACCAAAGAACAATTTTTAATAAGCCGAACGTAAAATCCAAATTGTATGAAGTTACCTAAATGTTCCTATGAAGACACGATGACAATTTTCACCGTTCACAAGCGGCAGTATTTCAATTAAAAATATATTCAGCTACAAACTCTGTAATATTTACTTCTGGTTATTAAGTTTAATATTTTTAATTTAAAACATGTGTATTAACATAAATGTAAAACGAAAGACATACACGAAAAACACACAGAGCAGACAGAAAAGCAGAATTAACAATAACGTAAACGCGAGGATGATATAAAAGTAAAAACCAAACTTGGCAATACTTCTGTCGCTTAAGGAATTCGCCTTGAAACAAACCATACATAATGTCAGGTTGTTTTGTAATAATCAAGTATTCCAGTAAATGATTGGGGGGAGTTTCTGTCATCATTTTTTTACTACCTATTATAATTATTAATACATCGGGCTTATTTTACACATCCAGCGAATTTTCGGTTGTTAATTTGCTGAATAACAGAGGAAGATAATTATTAATGGAAATGCTTTCAAATATTTTTTTTATTTTCAAAATTGACATCAAAGCCTATTAGGGCCGAAGACTGTTTTAATTGCAGCAATTTTAAATATTCCAAGAACAGATTGGCATGCTTAGATCCCGTTTATTAAAGGCGTGTTTGATATATATTTCAAAGTTTCTGGACGGTGGGCGCCAAAAACAAATTTTCGTAAGCTTTGAAAAAGACATCTACAAAAATTCTTTTATATGTTAAAAGTTTACAATAGATTGTAACGTTTTTCCTTTGAAATTTTTGTGTTCCATTGGAATAAAATTTGTTAAGCAACTTCTGAATCAAACTGAATAAAATTTTTTGTTAAAATTTTTAATTTTTAATGTAGAAGTTTATGTAATGTATAATTTTATATAATTTTCGAATAATAGAATTTGAATCTTACATAATTCATAAAGAATACTTTTAAGCTTTCTGTGTACCGATTGGAATGGGATTTTGTTTGAGATGCAAGTAAATGGAACGCATACGTGATACGTCTTTTCCCGACTTGTTAACTTTGGGGTTAAAATCGCACAATTTGGCGATGCGTTCCCATTCTGTCCCTGGTTCCATGGCGCTACCATTTTCTAAAGCAGCTGCTTGTTTCTCGGCATTACGTGCAGCAGACTTGGTTTTAGCTATAGATTCTTCAGTTTGGCGTAGCCAATCTTCGAGTTCTTTCTTTGCTTGTAGACGTAATTCCTCCTTCTTTCGTTCCTCCTCACGGTCTTTTTCCTCCAAACGTTTTTTTTGCTCTTCACGCCATTTACGTATTTTTTCGGGCTCCACACGTGAGGGCGGTGGTGCAGAAATAGCATTGCTATCAATATTTTCACCACCAATCATTTCAAAGCTACCTGTGGAGGATTCAAAGCCACCACTACTAGCTGCAGCAATTTCATTAATGTCACCACCTAAGAGAGCATCGTCTCCAACCGTAGTGGTTACTGTCGCATTACTAGCCACGGTAGAAACAGCGTTTATTTCAGCTTCTAAATCGCCCAACATAGACTGTTCACGAGCCAAGAATTCAGCAGCCGGGTCTAGTTCCTCGCCATTGGTGGAAGTAGCCACGAAATCATCACCAAAATCCATACTTATTTTCTAATTCTGATAAGAGCAAGATGACACATCAATATCGTAGAAAAAATGGGTGTATATGGGAAGTTAATACGTACACACTTTTTAAATAAATATTTACGATTAAATGTCGGCAATAATTTATTCCATTAAACTTTTATCATAAAAGCTTAAAAATTTACTACTATATTGGTTTTTCTAACAATCGCTCATTAATTTGTGATGAGCAAATACCTCAACTTTTTCTTTTACAGAATATAAAATTCCGTGTGGCCAGAACTAAGCACTTTATGTTACTTACGATATCATGAAAAAGTGATGCCAGGTTTAGAAATTATATTACTTTAATTACAATTGAACATACATACTAAACATTTATCTATTTGATATTCTTAGGCACAAAATTCCAATGTATAAAATTTTTTGTAAATAATTTTTTTTTATTTGAGTATAATTATATATAAAATGATTTATTCCGAGAGGTTTTTGTTCTTTGCTTTACTCCTAAATAGCCTATAATAAAATCTGGCAAGATTGTTTTCTTATTTTGTCCACATGTTCCATTTTTCATTACTTATTTGCTGCGACTGTCATACTTTTCTAAAATGGCGCTTTGAGAGAGTAGACGATTTTGTTGAAATTGTAACCCAATAATTTTTGTATAAATATAACAACGAAATCTAAACTATTTTCTCCAATATTTGTCATAAAAGTGCAGTGTAAATAAACCTAAAGTACAATTAATAAAAACCTGTGTGAATTTCCTCAATGGAATGATGAAATTTTAATGTGAAAATTTTTTCTCTTCATCATTTTCTATGTGAATAGACGTGATTGACGATAGATCTTTTTGCGTTTGGAAGAAGAACGCGACACACACACAGATAGAAACACGCACGCAAGCAAATAAGTAATATTGGTGCAGTGTGTGGATTTTATCTATAGAGTGTATTTGTTGTGTGTGGTAGAAAACGTCAAAACGTTGAATGATACAATAAAAAAAAACATACAAAAAGAAAAAATTGGACAAGGCGGCGGGCAGGTTTATAATTGTTGTAAAAAAATACAAGAGAAAAACGCACACACTTCATAAAAATAAATATATCTGTAGTTAAAAAGGACGAATCTATAAATTTATAAAAGTTATTTAATATTTCTATACACACTAAGGTGGGTAATTTTTGTTTGTGGAAGTTTTTGCTTTTTTTTTATATAATTGTTCAGGTTTTTTTGAATGGTTATTTTTTGTGTGTGTGCTCTTTTTGTTTGTTCTAATAGTGTGGCAGTGTAGTGAGTCACCATGGACCCAAACTCGAGTCCCTGGCCTTATGCGTACAATCGTATCGTACCGCCAGCTAGTGGTAGCAGTTCGGCGGAGGACTTTCAGCATCCGCATTTGGCTTCTAGTGCGCAGTCTTTGTTATTACAAGCAGCCAGTTTTAATGCAGCAGCCAGTGGCGGTAGTTTTGTGTCACCATCACCGATCAGTAGTTATAATCCGGTCTTTCAGCAAATTTATCATCATGCGGCCAGTGCTGTGCAACCGAAACCTGCCCACTTTGCTTCGACGACAGTTAATACGCCACACCGTCAATTGCAAATACCCGCCACTTTGGATAAACAGTTGACCTCATTCCAAAACCAAGCCGCTATAGCGGCTGTATCATCGGCGGCTGCCGCAGCCGTTAATAATGCAGCAGCTACAAATTACTATGGTGAAAATTCTTCATCTAGTGGTGCTTCTCCTTCGCCGACTACCGCCTCCATTACGCCGACCACCCTTAGTTGGAATGCACCGACAATGTTGTCGAATACATTTTTAGCAGTACAACAACAAACGCAACAACAGCAACAAGCCCAGCAGCAGCAACAACAGCAGCAGCAGCAGCATCAACAGCAGCAATTGAATCTAGTTACGGATAAGGTGGTGAGTAGTAGTATGTAGTCAAATTAAAAAAAAACAAAAAAAAAAAAACATCTCTATATGTATACATATATATAAATTAAGGAAAATTAAAAAAATATATATACCTTATTTCATATAAAAGAAAAACACATCACTTTTCCCCCGCATTATATTTATCCATTAACTATCAACAATTACGTAAAAGAGAAATATGCAAAAGTACAGAAAGGCGTTAAATAATTCATAAATTTAAATATAGAAATATACTTAAGGAAATTTAAATATTCAAAATAATATTTAAAACACGATCTGTAGTGAGTTGATTTCAATTTGTTTTTATTTTCCAAAGCATTTAATAATAAGGCGCAACAATCTATACTTGAACTTTAAGATTAATTTTCGATAGGTTTTAAGTTTATACTCATCGCTAGACAATATAAATATATAATAATTTTCAATTTCGGCCCCCGGAAATATTTACAGATCAGTGAGTAATTTCCAATTACTTTTCTGAATCGCTAAAATGAATACGTGCATATACGTGCCGTATAGTCTTAATTGATTTGTGCAGCCTACCTATAGAAATAACCTAAAACCGTCCACAATTAGAGGGATTATGTGAAATCTTTAATTTGCAAACTTTTGTGATTAACGACCACACCACGACACACGAGAGGCCGGTCCGTCCAATCTTAAATTTGAGATGATTTTTTTTATTCAAAATCAAGGCTCCAAAGGGTTTTCTTTGACATTCCAAATTACTTGGGTTTCTTAGCGGGCAAATATTTTTATTAATTTTTTTTTCGATTCCCATAAAAAGTTCAAATTTTTCCTTATTTAAGAAATAGTTTATCTTTATATGCATTGACTGCAACTGCAGTTTTTTCACGCGATTGTCTGTTGGCTTTATTGCTGTCAATGGCTCATAATGGGCCCTAGTCTGGGAAAGGTCCTCAGCTTAGAAATCTGATTAAAATCACTTCATTCTACACCAACCATTATCTCGACAAGTACAAACTGAGCAATCGGTTCTGCTAAACGCCAAAAAGTGTATTTGGACAAACTTTCTTCTCTTCTAAAAACGTTACTAACCTCAATGAGAATTTCTTTCCATTTTTAACGGTTAAATCGAACTGGGAGTTATATACTATTAAAACAAACCTTTGGACCGGACCTCCCTTTGCTCTTGAACCAATGTACATATATAGTATATGTGAATGCGTGTATATATCTTGATCTATTTGAACGAGTTCGTTAGATTTGCAATAATCTCTGCAACATGCATAAAAGTTTCTTAAAACTTTTTTTTTAACAAATTTATTCAAAGTAATTATGAATTTCTTTTTTGGATATTTTCCAAACACAGTATCCTTTAGTAAAAAAGAAAAAAGGAACAAAAAAAAAAACAATTGTGAAAAATTGATTTTTTAATAATTTTAAGAACTTTTCAACCATCTTTCATAAGGATTTTAAATATTAAAACAAAAGCATGTACGAAATGGATTTGACACCAAGGGAGATAAACATAAAGTGATCGCTACTAAACTATATTGCAAGCAGGAAGTACAGGTCATATACATGAATGAATTTTCAAGCAGGTGCCTTCCATCGTTAACGTGTGTAGTATTAGTATATACAAAGTTTCTTCTTTTTTTTTACCTCTTTACATAAAGTGTAAAACAAATATTTAAAAAACTCGCCTGTTTACAAAAAAAAAAAGAAAAAAAAAAAAAAAAATAGAAAGGAGTTTACGTTAGTTAGTTACCTATATGATACTTTGAAGCTTTTCTCTTTTGCATAAAATCTTAAATTCATCAAAGGCATTAAAAAAGTAACATCAAATTTGAACGGAATTCTGTGTCGGTCGGTCGGTCGGTGCTTAACTTGTAATTAACTTTTGTGATTGTTACTAACTCCTGAATTTCTATTCTGACAACTTGTAAACCCTTTCTTATTACCGTTTGTGGGTAAAACGATTTATTCCGTCTGATCTTTGCGTCGCTTCACTGCTGTGGAAATAAAATCCAATATGTATACACACTTGAAATTTGAAAAGAATGCTGAAAAAACGTTTTATATTGTGTGGAAAAATGTCCATTATTTGCAGCAAATTGGAAACAGAAAAAAAAGGAGGAAAAATGGAGCAAAACAAGCAAGCAAGCAGCAAAATATTGGGGGATTAGTACCGACCATTTTGGGTAGTCAAGTGTTGACCCATAATCTAAATAATTACAAAATGTTTTTACGCATGTGCATCCGCCCCTTTGAAATGATGTTTTGATAAATTTTAAATGCAATAAAAAAAATTATTCATATACATACAATTTTTATAATATATATATTTATATATGTTATAACATATTCTCATATTCACACATATATATATATATAAAAGATATTCATAAAAAACGTATACATTTATATATATGTATATCACATCTGTTCCCCCATATAAAAAAGTGTATGTAAACCGTTCTGATATCCGCGTCCTCGACTCACACTATAGTGCTTATGTTTGAGCTGGTCTATCTGGTATGAGCTGTAAAACAATATATATTTGATGTCTAATAAACTTTTTCAGTTTTTCGTTTTTTTTTTGTTTTTTTTTTGTTTTTTATTCCTTTCTGTACTTTTTTTCCTCTTGTGTGTATATGTAATTGTTTTTTTTTTTTTTTGAGCTCACATCTATTTTTTCACGACACAATCGCGCGTACATATACATTTATATACATTTACATATACATTTATATGTATGTATCTATAAAAATATATTCGTAGAGATATAATAAAACAAAAAAAAAAAAAAAAAAAAAACGAAAAAGAATTTACACATATGCACACATTCATTCATATACTCAGTCACTCAGTCCACTCACTTGCTCATCAGCCAACAAAAACATATCTATTTTTCTCTTCATATTTCTATGTATACGTATCTGTATTTATATGTATTTGTAAAGCATAAAAAATTATTTTCTTTAATTTTCAACAAAAAACAATACAAAACTTCTCTCTCTCTGTCCCTGCTTTTCTCCTTTACACCAATCATCTTTATTCTATTTTTTAAACAATTTTTTCCAACAAATTATACGAAAATTGCAAAAAAAATTTAAAAAAAAACCAAAATAAAAAATTAAAAAAATACAACAACAACAACAAACAAACAAACAAACAAACAAACATACGAAAACAAACGCAACCATGAAAAATCTAGCAAATCAAACAAGAAAATGCTCAAATTAAGACAGAGGTTAAATCTTACAATGATATATTGTACCTCACACAATTACACCAACAACAGCAGCAGCAACAGCAACAACAGGAAGAGCAACAACAACAGCAACAATTACAAGAAGAAACAAATTACTATATAATTGATGGTAAACAATATAAAATTGTACGAAAACCATCGCAACCTCAACAACAGCAACAAACGCTGCAAATCGAGCAGCAGCATTCAAGTCCAGCATCTTCCACCACCACCCAACATTATCCCATTTATGCCAGTCCGGCCTTAAGTTCAACGGGCGGTTCATCACCTGCCTTGCATGTAGCTGCTACAACGCCACCTCAGATAATTGTTTATAAGAATCCAGGTTCGACCGGCCAAGTGGGTGCCGAGTCACCGATACGGAGAAGTCATGTTGCAAACGCTGGTTCGCCTGCAACTGCGTCCGCCGCCTCAACGGTAGCATATTCGTCTGTGATACAAAGTACTTTACAGCAGCAGCAACAATTGCAACAACAACAGCAGCAGCAACAATTGAATTGTTGGAAAATTGACGCTGACAATGGAGGCTCCGCGGAAGATGTGAAAAATGTTTTGCAATTACAAGTGAAACAGGAGCACCCTAGCAGTCTCGATTACAATACTAGCAATGGTAACAGTATTGTTGGCAATGTTGTAATGAGTGACAATATGATATTTAATTTACCACCCGGCCTAGAAATTAAACAAACTATTTGCAATAACAATACACAAAATACGGTGGTACAGCACACACAACAACAGCAACAACAACAACAACAGCAACAACAACAAATTCTTATACAGCAACAACAGCAACAGCAGCAACAAAACGTTTATAGCAATGACTCGAAATTGCAACAGCAACAACAATCAGATAAAAGGCGACAACATATGATAGCCAACATGTTAATGTCGCCCTCAACTACCTCCAATCATCATCATCAGCAACAACACCACCACCACCACCATCATCACCAACAACAACAACAACACACTTCTTCGCCGTCGTCTTCTCACGCCACAACAGCGTCACAGATTCAAATAATTTCTAAGGTTTGTATTTTAATTTATTTTTTATTTTCGGTTTTACTTTTTTTTATCCTTATCATTTGTTCTACGTATAATTTTTTTTTGCACTTACTTTTCTCCTTGGTTTTAAACCATATGTGTATATATATGTGTATGTACAATAAATGTATGTATACATATGTTTCCGTATAAACATATATATACATATTCTATATATATATATATTTTTTTTTTTTTCATTTTTGACTTGAAACTAACTCTCTTTAAGGTAAGGTTTTCTTTTTTCTCTAACGATGCCTTAGAAATAGTTTTCCTCGGTTTTTTTTTTAATTCACGGTGAGATAAAATCTACGGATAATCCCTTTGCGAAATCCATAGAACTAATAATAATCGATCGATCCACCTGAATGGCGTTAGTGTAAACCATATATATATATATATATATGTATAGATATATGGAATTAGTTCACTTATCAATGAAAATAGAAAAAGTATGCTCTAATTGTTCTCTAAAGTGTTAGGTAGGATTTTAGAAAAAAGGCAATGTTGTTGCGCTTCAATTAATTAATTTTTGATAAAAGCTTCATATAATATTTTTTTTTTTTTGTATGTAACATACAGAAATTATAGCCCACTTATAGAGATATATTCCATTTCCAATAACGTAAATTTCTAAATGGTTTTAGTAACAGCTGTCGATTAATCCGACCCGGTCCACAGAAATCGCCAGTTACGGAAGAACTGAGCTATATCCTATCCTATGATTTCTTCAGATGTACTTAAAGAAAAAAAGGAAAAAAAGAAAGAACTAAAGAGAAATAGACTGATTTGAAGACAGGTTTATATATACACTTAGCATAAATATATGAATATTTCCTTGAAATTTCGCAAATGCACTGAGAAAATGCACAGCTTCATGAGAATGAACTGCATTTAGGATTACATTACCGAAGAGAAAGTGAAAGGCAAGAGGGATCATGGCAAATAGATCCCTCCCAAGCGAATGATGGTTACTACTTATTCCATCAGGCGTGAAGCCATCGTGATTGTGTAAATGTGTTTATTGTGCGATTTCTCTTATAATTGAATTGAAAAATTATTGTCCAAAACCGTCTTTAATTGGTTTTAGCAAGCCGAACGATTCTCATCTCATTCTCTCATTAATTCAGTATAGCGATAGTGCATCATATATCATTTTTATTGTTTTTGGAGATATCTATCAGTATATGTATATTTCAAAAACCTTCGTGGACGTTAGAGTTCATAATTCAAAAAAAAAAAAAAAAAAAAAAAAAAAAAAAAAAAAAAAAAAAAAAGGGGGGGGGGGGGGGAGATTAAATAATTTATTCAATTTTTTTTTTGTCATTGTTCTCAAGTCCTTCCTTAATAGCTTTCTTTTGGCGACTATTTTTTTTTAGTAAAATTTTTTGAAATTTTTTTTTTGTTTTTAAAGAAAAATTAACCGTGCGTTTGCTGTGCTTCAGATTTAATATAAAAATAGTATAGACGTAATAGTTTTAATATAAGAATCGCTGGTAATAACCTTTCATATAATTCTTGAGGACACTACTGAATAGAAAATTGCTTTCTTGTAAGTACGACAAAAAAAAGAACAATTTTTTTTAATTGTGAGAAGAAAGATTTTAGAAAATTTTATATACATAGGTGGTATGTACCTGTAAGTACGTGCAAGCCATATGTATATACATATACATGTATATATATGTTATAATAAAGAATTGTGTTGGAACAATCATCTTCCTCCATGTTTGTAATAGAATTACGTATGAAATATATATTTGATTATGTTTGTATGTATGTATGTATGTATGTATGTATGTATGTATGTATGTATGAATGTATCTGTAATATAAATGTAAGTAGTATTCGTGTAAGTGAAACTATTAATTGCCATTCTGGTGAAAAAAAAAAACTTTTTTTTTGTATACTTTGTTTAATTTTTTTTATACTAACTTTTTGTGTTGTTGTTTTTTGTTTTGTGTCTAATTTTCTTCTAACATTTATTAAATTGAATAAAAAATTTTTTTTTTTTGGTTTCATAAACATAAAAATAATTATTTGAACCTGTGACGTTGTTAATATATGCCATTGTTGAGGAAGATGAGCGTAAGATCTACACACAACAAAGAAAAACGAAACACATTTTATATCATTGTTGTTGTAAAAAACCAACCAACAAACATGCAAACAAGTATAGCTTTTAAGTTTAAAACGGAATTCTCTTTGCTTTTTGATTTTTGTTGTTCAAAATGTTAATGAAAAATCTTTTTAAAATTCTCTTCTTGTAATTTTTTTCAGGCTGAGGAAAAACAAGTGCAACAACAACAAATGTCGGTAGCAAAACCCACTAAAACGCCACGTAAGAGGCAACCGAAAAAGACGTTAGTGGCCAATGACTATGAAGCGGAACGTGGCTCTCAAAGTGAGGCTTCGACTAGCCACCATCAACAGCAACAGCACGTACAACAGCAACAGCAGCAGCAACAGCAAACCACGTATTATGATTTCAACAGTAAATGGAATACTAGCACATTGAAAACGGAAAGCAATACTACGACACCTGCGGTACAAGTGCCCGCAATTAATATACCTACATATGTTAATCCTCACACAGCTGCAGCGACACAACAACAACAACAACATCAACCACAGCAAGCAGTAAATCAACAGCAACAACAGCAACAGCAGCAGCAGCAACAAGAGCAACCGCAAGTGCCACAACCTGCCCACTTGCAATCGTCACAAGCTCAATCGCATTTAACGAATCTATCGTATTATCCGAGTTTTTCGCAACAAATTGCCTCACAATATACGGCCTGTATACAACAAAGTGCAGCTGCTGCCGGAGCCATTCAACATACGCTGTACAATCTCAATCAACAACATCAACAGCAATTGCAGCAACAGCAGCATCAGGCCAATAATCAACAACAGCAGCCACAGCATCAACAACAGCAGCAGCAGCAACAACAACAACAACAGCAAGTTGATCAACAACAGCAACAACAACAACAGCAACAGCAAGAACAGCAACCTCCCCAGGAAGATCCAACCAATAAAGTTATAGTACCGAACATTGAAGAAGAATTAGATTTCTTGTCAGATGCTGTGGCACCGAAGCAGGGATACGCAAGCGCTAGCGACACAGCACGCACTGGTACATCGATAGCAACCACAGGTACAAATAAACCTACCAATTTTGGCATATGCAATCCCAACAATTCATCAGCACAGAGCGCAACAAAGCCTAACAGTGCTACGGGCGCAGCAGCGTCATCATCATTAGCGGTAGCCGTTAATAATGGTAGTGCAGCTGCTGTTACGACAGTAGTAGGGGCAGCTGCGGGTAGCGGAACTACGTATGTGCCGCCTGAGAAGAAACCCGTAGTGGGCACTTCAATAGGAGAAAAGAAAACCCAATTTATGGATAGTTATTTGAAATTTTTACAAGGTGATCGTGAAGAGGAGACAGCGACGTCTTCGAAGAGCGGACGCCGGAATAATGTGCAAAAATCTCAAGGTGGCGGTGGTGGTGGTGGCAAACGGAGTAAACAAAACAATTCTACTAATAATGCGACGAATAATGCGAGCAACAATAGCGGCGGCGGCGTTGCTGCACCTGCCCAAAGTGAAGAAGCTGTGGCAGCAGGGCATCTACAAGGTTCAATGGTGGATGCTCATGCAGCGGGGGGGACACTAATGACAGGCGATGATGGCCATCAAATAAAAATCCTTTCCCAAACACAAATCCTACCTAAGAAGCGGCCACATGCACAAATGGCTGCAGCTGCTGCAGCAGCGGCAGCATCTCCTTCGGCCATTTCAAGTAATTCACATTCGAATGCGGGCACATCGGTCATAACGCAACATCCACAGCATGGTGATGGGCATGCGCAACATCAGCAACCACAACAACAGCAAACTGTTAATCAACAACAACAACAGCAGCAGCAGCAACAACAGCAGCAGCAACAACAACAGCAACAGCAGCAGCAGCAACAACATGAGCAATCATTCCGTCCATATGGACAACACCAAACGCAACAACCACATCATCAACATCAAGTATCACAACAGCACCATCATCATCAACAACAGCAGCAACCACAGCAGCAGCAGCAGCAGCAACAACAACAATACTGTGCCCAATTGGGATTTATTGGTGGTAGCTCGACGTCTGCCAGCCTAGCCGCCAATAATACAAGTCAAGGTATGTTGCTACTTGACCAACAAAATTCCACTAGCCGTAGTTTTAACGCTCTCAACAACTCTACTACTACAGCCTCACATCCCTCCTCCTCCGCCGCCACTAGCGTACCACACAGCAATCATCACCATTTTTTAAATTTTCTCTGGCCCTGGCATTGAAGCATAAATCAAAAGATAAATATGAAATTGTAAAAACAAAAAGTCGTGATTACGATAAGCCTCGTGTGAACACTCTCGCTCACCCTCTCTCTATCTCCCTATCTTTGTCTCTCTCTCTCTCTGCACCACTCTCTTTGGTTCATTTTTCTACGCTCGAGAGAGGGAAAGATTGAAAGAGGTTGATACAAATTCTTACTTTTGTTACGAGTGTTTTTAAATTAACTTTGTAAAAAAGTTACTAGTGTTTACTTTTAAAAACTTTTTTTGTACAAAATAATTAAACATCCTCCTTTACAATTAAATTATTTTATCATTGTTAAATTGAAAAAACGAAAAACAAAAGAAAGAACAAAACCGTAAAAAAGAAAAAAAAAAAAGAAAAAAAAAAGATCGAAAAGCATAATAATAATTAATCATGGACGAAGAACTTATAAGAAAAATGAAATATTTTTTTAAAATATAAATCAATCGATTTTTTTTTTTTGTGGAAGAAAGCGAATCAAACAATAAACTCAACTTACCTATGTGTGTGTTTTTATTTCTCAAATGCAAGGATGTCTTACGGATCGTTCTCGTCGCCATTTGTTGGATTTAATGCGAAGCAGTGGTATGTTAGTGGCTAATTTTCGACGCGGATTCCTAAGGAGAGGATATTTGGTTTGGTCGAGAAAGAGTTATGCTTTCTTCTTTTTTTTTTCTTCTCTCTCTCTCTCTCTCTCTCTCTCTCTCTCTCTCTCTCTCTCTATATCTCTCTCTCTCTCTGACTTTTTGAATATTTTTGTATATTAGTTATGCTTTGTTGAAACGCTTAAAGTCCTTGTTTCAAAAATCCTTTCCAAGAATTAAAATAATTAGTAGTAAATGGGCAGAAAATAGATTTAAAATGTTTTGTCCGTGTGTCCATAGAACACTTCTTTCCCATACTTATTGTATTGAACATTAATTTCTTCTTATTCTATCATTGTAATGACAGATTTGAGAATATTGGGTTCAAAAAGTATGTGAAGGTTTAGGATTTTGGATTAGGATGCGATATGACTTATAAATTGAATTATATGGAAGTTGGATGATAACAGTTTTATGTTAAAGGATGTACAAACTTATAGTGGATTAATAGTTTTATAGGCATATGCAATATGTAATCACTCTGCCCCTTGCATTCATTAATCCTAAATAAAGCCTTTCAACTGTTTCGGTGTAAGATAAATAAACTCCAGCTGAAACGATAAAAACTCACATAATAAAGAAGATTTCATCACTTTTGCTACTTAACTTAAAGGGCATATTAACGTATCCTTACTTAACTCTTACTCTTTTTTCCTTTCAGCTTTTTAGGAAACTTATGATAAGCAAGTAAGCATTTTTAATGCCATTCCTTTTTGTTTTCTTGCGATGACTCACTCAGCAAAATTATTTCTCGTAAAGTGCAATTGTAAGAGAGATGTTAGTTCGATTTTAAGGATTCAACACGCGCACATATATAGAGAAACAAATAAAAACAGTATAGTGGGCGATCGTGGTACACCATTAAATACCACACTCCATTTCAACCTGCTGTTATTCATATTCAAAGACTTTTCAAAATCCTTATACGGAAAATGTTTGAAAAAGTGCTCCGATTCGAACCATTTTCATTAGCTTTCGCTAAAGAGCTGGGCTAAAATACGTCAGTGCAGTAAATTTCATCAGAATATCTGGAATAGTTGCGACTTGTAGGTCGAACACAGGAATACAAAATGGATAGATGGATGGACGGACGGACGGGCAGATAGGGAGACAGGCTTAAATTGATTCAAAAAATAATTCAGAAACGAAGGGTATAATAAAAAGTGGATCCATCTCAAGTCATTCTGGACGTTGTACGTACATCCGTCCGTACAAACTTGTACCACAAGCGGTGCAGGACACAATGATGATTTTTATTTTTGTTTTGTGTTTTTTTTTTTTTATTAATAATTTCTTATATATACACGTAACGTCATTTATTGAATATAGCGCAAGAGGATATGTTTGCAATATTTGAAAGGCATATTGAGGTCGAGCTTCGTTATCCCGACTTAATAATGAATTTTTTTTTTCCATATGTTCCGAATTTCAATGCATTTACTTTGTCCGCTTTGTTGGCTAATAGCTTATGGCACAAAACGCATTGGAAGCATAACAAGAATTACCAGAGGCTTAGTTTTTGACTCGCAAGAAAATCAGCTGTCTACTTAATCTAGGAGCGCTGGTGAAGCTTTGTTGCCTTATGACCCAAAACGCATTGGAGGCATAATACCAATTACCAGAGGCTTACTTTGACTCACAGGAAACGCACTTGTCTACTTAATCTAGGAGCGCTGGCGAAGTAAATTTAAATCTAACCAAATGTTGTTTGCAATATCGCAAATGTTGTTTCCTTTCCGTACCGTAGCAATACGATGAAATATACCAGAATTTGTTTTTGGAATTTTCCCGTTGAAATAGTCGCAGTCGCGTGGTAGTTCTTGCAGTGGTGTACATAACTGCAAGTCCTAATTTTCTTCAGAGCTTTCGGGCTTTTTTTTTCGTTCGAATCCAACTAACTTTTGTATTCAGATGTAGGCTTTGATGGAGGGTTCGCAAAATTTATACCCACAGCTTGTAAAGACAAAAGCGTTCCAGATTTGGTGGTGGTGGTGGGTATTCAAAATGTGCTTTCTTAGTCTGCGGCCGATGTATGGTAATAGATCATCTTTTGAAAGGCTTATCCGTTTTATTTGTCCTTTAATTTTGGGTTCAATATATTTTCTTAACTTACTTGACTATTAATCTATGGGTTTCTTACGTGCAGATCCTTTAAACTTGCCGCCAAGACGTGAACAATGTTTGCGTAAAGCTAAACAAAATAGTATTGCCGTATTGGGTACCGGAGGCGGTAACGATGATCAAATGGCCGAACCGGATGAATTTGCCGATTCAGATACGGATCCCGTTTGGACGCCTCAAGATGACGATGTAATTTAATTTAATTTAAGAAGGAAGGAAATTTACACATCTTATAATAATATATATATATATATATATATTTTATCTCAGAGCAATGACGATGGTCGTGGTTATAAACGTAAAGCCGCTCGACGTTCTAAAGGATCGCCGCGTAAGCATTTTAGCCAACAACAGCAGCCTCAGCAACAACCACAACAACAGCCACAACAACACCACAACGCAGTTGTTTCTAATGACGGTTACACTTTAAATCAGGAGATAGCTAGCAGTTCCAGTGGTTACGGTAATACAACAGGCGCAGGCGCCAGTGATAACTTTAAGGTGAATTGATTTCGTTTGCTAGTGAAATCGTCGAATAGTGATAATTTATTCTATATTGATTTTTTTTTTTTTTTTATATAGACCGGCGATTTTATAGTTTTACGCTCCGATCTGGTAAATGACTGGCCAACCATATGGCAAGTGGACTCTAAATGTATCCTACAGAAATATGAACCTTTCTATCAAAATGGCAAAATGTTTTATCGAAACATGTCTAAGGTTTTTATTAAAATTCTTTTCTAAATTCTTTTCTCTTTTAGTTTTAATTTAATTTTTTTTCCACTTCTTTTGCTTCATTTATTCTCATTTAGTATGCTTCTTGGAATTTAGAAACCAAGAAATTGTATTTAAAAGCTCCCGTACGCATACAAGTCCAATCACATACCGAGACAATTGTTGAATTCATGCGTTCCGAATTATTGGCCGATGATACCGAGCAGTTTATTGAGAAAATTATGGAAGACTACCTTTCATTTAGAGATCATTTTGAGATTTATATACAAACTATGATATCTCAGGTATTGGATCCTAGTTTCTTCTCGGAAATAACGCGAGAAAAAGGTGAAATTGCTTTCTCATATTTATATAGAAGCGTTATATATAACAATTTTTCTTACAGATGAATATTTTTTGGCTAGTGTCCGAGCCATTGATACTATAATGGAGAATTGTAAACGTAAACTATTATCGATTACGCCTTGGACGCGTAGTGTTATAGCTTCGATTGAAACTTGGCCTAAGTGTCACGTCTTTACGGAATGGGGTCAAAATAATCTAACTCAGAAAAATTGTGCCGGCTGCCATCAACCGGGCATTTCGGTGCGTTTTCTTTTATTCGGTCACCCCTACAATTCGAATACTATGCAATCAGTACCTACTGATGCTCGTATCACTTATGAAAAGGTAACACAAATTACTTAATTGGTTTATGGCTGCCTATTCTACCTATTTTGCCTTTTAGGACATATTATTGTGTCGCATTTGTGCCGCGAGAGCGGATATCTTCCATAAGATTGCTCACGAGAAATATAATCTATATATAAATTGTTCGAGGCGGGTATCCGAATTACAACAAGAGAATCCTGGTAAAACCTCTACAGAAATATTAAATGACCTTCTAGCCGAACATAATTGGATTGATGAGGTAAGAGGAACAACAACAATAATTCTTATAATGATTAAGAACAAAATCCGAAGTTGTGTATTATACAGCATGTATACACGTTTTGCTATAGTCCAACAACTAACGCATACATACTGTATTGTTTGATATTAAATGTCTAAGGACTTATTAGTAGATAGGCTTAATCAGCTGTGCGTTCAAGCATGCCATCCCTTCAAGATAATAAAATACTACCAATATTTCTTTCTAACATTGTTTCCGATATTTTAACGATAACTAAGATCGTAGAGATATCGACAATGAACGGGTGAAGACAATTTCGCACAATCATGGGAATTTCCGGAAGCGTTCTTCAAAACCACTGTTTGTTAAAAATTGCTTTAAAGCCATAAATTCTTACTTGGAGTAAGCGTCAATTTTTCACCACACAGTAAGTAGATGGGCCGTAGAGAGCGGCTAGAACTCAGATGTTGACAGCGTTATATATTCGCCGTGGGCAGCATGAAAACAAGATGTTCTGCATTTTTGCAAGATTTCAAATTTTTGCCATTCTTTGCCAGTTACTTGGGGTTTTAAAAGAATGTCTGGTTGGTCGCTTTCGCTTGTCTATCGGGCATTTCATATTTAACTCTTTGAGCCTTTCTTTAATGTTCCTCTCTCTCTAAGTATCTAGGGTTAACTTATTTATTTCTTCGCCGATTTTTTGTAAGATAATATGACCTTCCAAGAAATTGGTGGCAACAGTTTTCAAAATTTTTCATTTTTATATGACCAACCACTCCAGTGGATGTTCACTTTATACGTAGCAATGCTGGTAACCCCAAGAATGACAACAGTTTTATATATATATATGTAGAGAATGAAAAAGGGGAATAGTACTCGAAAGGGAAGAGCTTAGAAATAGTGGAAGAGACGATTATAGGTAGGTTGGTGTTATACAGAGGCGAGCGATGCGGTAGTATGCTGCGCGAATTGCAGAGAAGTTTCCTCAACAACTTTAATTTCCAACTGATGCAGTAATGTCTTAGCATATGGAAGCTATTTTCGTTTCCCGTTCAAAAGTGCCGCTCGGCACATTCATTTTATGCTTATGTTTTATGAATTTCAACTAAATATAGAAGAAACTAACTGGACGACAGATGGTCAATTGATTAAAGAAGATTGATTATATATATTGATCAAGAAAATATATTAATTTTATAGCATATATATGTTGTTGTTTTCTTATATGAATATTTATTAAATACTGTTTGCAGCTCTTCCGTAACATGCGCAACTCCTGGGCTGAAGTTGAAAGCTTGGAAAGACAGAAACGTTTCCGGGAAGTATCGCAATGATTTTCTGGACCCAGTTGAGATTTGATTGGCGCAAAACTTGTTTAGCCACGTAAGCATTATTGTACTACTACTATACTATTATACTAAATAGGCTATTTACGGCTATTATCTTCACATACATACACAAACATATACACATACACACTTGTCACACACTTTGCAATATATTCAAAATAAAAACTATTACGTAGTAGTAGATATTCTAGTTTTTCATATGTTTTCGTATTTTCGCTTTAATTTTTTGCTTTCTATAATTATGAATTATGTGGGAAAACAAAACGAAATAAAACAAAAAAAAAAATTAAAAGAAAAATAAAAAAATAAAAGACAATTATGAAAACTACATCATTGTATTGATACTAAAGACCAAAAAGAAAAAAAAATTTTTTGGAATATTTTAATAGAAATACCTTACAGATTTACAGATTTTATTCTCGCACTTATATCTTTTTTCTTGTACAATAATTGTGGAAACAAAACAGAGAAAGAAAAGAAATAAAAAAAAACAATCAGTCTATATAATCTCTTCCCTTGGTGTGCTACAATTCTTAATTAATTAAAATTTTTTAAGCTCTTTTTTATGATATAATTTATTTTATAAAAAAACAAAATAAAAAAAGAATAGAAAATGAGTGGAAACACATTCATACATACATACATTCATCTAAACATAAACACACATAAAACATACTCACGCAAACACACACACGTATGCATATATAAAAAATACTAAATAAAAAGAAAAAAGAAATCACATAAAATATATAAAATTTCTATTAAATTATAATTCCAACTCCTTATATAATAAAAAATTTAGAATAAAAGGTGTAACGTTATCGTACGTATGTGTCATGTTAATACATTGTATAATGAGTTAATATATGATAGAGTGAGAATTGCTCTCTCCCTCTCTCTCTCTCTCTCTTTCTCTCTCTCTTTTTCTTTTACTCTATCTTTAAAAAAAGACCATAACGCATAACGCTGTTGTGTAATATTACACAACGATATGTCGCACCAAGCGTTAACAATATTATATATAGAGCTGCTTCATATCAGAGCAGCACATAAATAAACTCTTGATCAAAATTATTCTTGCTCTTTAGCAATATAAAATGCAATGCAATAGAAAAATATTCCAGCTATCGTATTTTCAGTTTATTAGTTTCAACACAATTTATTTATATATATATATACATATATATATATATGTATATATATATATATATTGTTAGTCTTGCATGCTCAAGTTGTAGCTGCAGTAAGTCTTTCGTGACGTTTAGTACTCTTTATGGATTTAGGTCAAGGCAAATTTGGTTCAATTTTTTTTTTTCTTTCTTATACTTTAATACTGTGCTCTTCTTTTTTTTCTTTTCATCAATAAATCAAATAAAAAAAAAAGAAAAACCTAACTAACAATTCAATTAATTATTAATAATAAACTTAATACGAAGTAAAAGAGTTTAGAAATATGTGTATATATATATATATATAAAAAAAAAAAAAACAAATACGAAGAAGAAGAAAAGAAATCTGAATATGTTATAGCTTTAAAATATTATCTAACATTTCATATTTAATTAAATCCTCCACAATGCCCGTCATGCGCTTTTTAAAAACGGGAGCTGTCCGTTCAGTTAACATATCGTATTCATCTAAGATTTCTAAGCACTTTTCATTCGGTAAATGCGCCATTTCGCTGCTAATGCGATATTCTTCCATAAGTTCCTCGTCAGACGACGAAAGTGACGAACAGGTGGATATTGATGACGAGGAGGATGGAGATATGCTTTTAACTGCATCCGCTACCACATCAAAATCGGGTATATCGTTTTTATTTGAAATGAAGAACGGTATCGAGAAGGCAGCTATGTAAAAACCATAGATGCCGTAATCACGCAATTGTTGCTTGAATATTGATCGCGGATATATTTGATTAACATCGAGACCATAAAAGCGTAAATGTTTCTCTAACGCCTCATAATAGGCATTCATGAATTCCCAAAAATATTTATCGCGTAACTCCTTTTCGGTGCATGTGTAAAGGTAATGTATCAAATCTAACACGGGTACGGAATAGCGAGATATTTGAAAATCAATCAGTTTTGCGGACACAGCTTGATTATTAATCTGTATGAAGAAAGAGTAAAATGAAAAGACATTAAATTTTATTTTAAAAATTAATTAATATGTTGTTGTTGTTGTTGTTGTCAACAATAAAATGGGAAAAAGCGCAAGTAAAACTTTTCTGCAAGAACAATACTTGTATGAGTGTAAACTGTTTTTGCTTTGTAGCTTATGGTTGTTATAGTCAGTCCAAAGGAAGAAAAACATTTTTCAAAATAATATAAGAAATTTGTTTTTTTTTTCTTTGGCAAATTTATAAATTAATATATAATAATAATATTGGATATGCGTAGAATGGATATGTGAGAGGAACTATACGAATTACATATATATTATCATTAAGTAGAACGAAATGTGTGCACTCTGGGAGATATGTTAGAAAACGATCGATCAGCCGCCTCACTGACCGTCGCAATGCTTGGCAAAGCGAATTGATTGAGTGCCCTCTCCATCTAACCCTTTCGCGCAGGAGATACATCTCGAAAAGATGCAATCTAGCGAACGAATTATTATTTCTTTTGCTAAACAAAACATCAAGCCGCGTTTATACTTTCTGTAATAAAAATGGGATTGATTTTTAAGTCCCAAGTCATTTGATTTGAAAACGATTGATTTTGATTGATCGTTGATCAACTAACTCAAAATAATAGTTCCAGTGATGGTCCAGCGGCGGGGGCGGATAAAAGTGTCGAGACTCGACTTTCCGAGTTTCGAATAAATTATATATAAGGTGTTGCAAGGGTGCATTTTACTTACATCGTACTTATAAAGGACGTTATTATTCCAAAAATCGCCATGACAGATGACTGAATATGGTGCCGCTTTGGCACCCTTAACGCAATCTGGCAAAATTTTACGTAAATTATCTTCGATTTTTTGCAAAATCTCTATATGTTTCTTCTGATGTTTAGGATCTTGAAGTAAAAGGTTACGTGCACGCTTTATATAGCGTTTACCGAATTCCACCGTCACCGTAGCCATATTCTCAATGAATAAATCTTCTTTGATATTCGCTATCAATGCATTGAATTTTTGCGGTTTACGAGCTTGCAAAACAAACGATAGGGCATGCAATTGAGCAACTGAGCGAAATGTTTCCATAACTAAATTATAAGTAGGCATCTGCATGCGCGCATTTGTTTTATAACCGCTTATTGACAGATCTTCGAATATAATGAATTCATTGTTCGGTTCTAATGAATAGTAAAGCATATCGGGCACGACATTGAATGGAAGGCTTTCATTTGGATAATTTAATGCTTGCAAGCGTTCTTCATATAATTTACGATATTCACCAAACACTTGTTCGTACATTAGCACCTCTTTGGCATAAAAATCGGCCACATGCATTTGAGCACGACGTGCCGGGTGTTTTGGTGAAATTTTTACAATGCTAATAAGCTCTTTGCTCGTTGCAATTTCTAGGTCAGTGCTGGTGAGAGCTTTCATCGTCATCTGCAATACCAAACCGTACGAGTTCTCACCAAATTCCGAGATGGGCCGAGTTATTAATTCATATTCTTTAAAGCCTTTCTCAGCGGCTAAGCGATGAAAAAACTTGAAAATTTTCGGAGAGATTTCCTCAGAGTCGATATTGTTGCTTTCGTTTACCATTTCAGGGCACTGTGCTGTCGTGGCGATGCTGCTAGTAGTGGTCGTGGACATTGCTGAATTGCCATTATTATTATTATTAACTGTATTCGCCATTGGAGTTTTTGTATGCGATAATATTCTTTTCTTTTTTCAAAATCTTTTTTTATTTATTTATTTATTTATTTACTAATATTATTATTATTTTCTTTTTTTTTTTTATTTTCTACTTAACTTTTAATTTTAACTTTTTAAATTTTTTTTTTCAATTTTTTTAAAACGAAAATTCATAAACTAGCGGTTATGTTGTTTTCACAAAAACCTGTTATTATTATTTTTATTATTATTATTATGTTTTCTTAGCTTAGTACAACGCTTGCTGTTGGACTGACTGCATATATTGTGTTTTATTCTACTATTTATAGTGTTTTTTGTTTGTTTTTTTCAATTTTTTTTAATTTTTTTTTTTTTTTTTTTTTTTTTTTTTTTTTTTTTTTTTTTTTTTTTGAATAACATTGAGAGTGTACCTGTGTGCACTACACTACACCATTCAAAACGTAAAACAGCACACAATCTCGCAATCGTGTGTGTGTATGTATGTGTGTGTGTGTGTGGATGGATGCGTGAGCTTTTTTTCTTTTCTTCTTCTAGTGGGTGCGTTGTTGTTGTTTTTTCGGTTACTAAAAAGAAATTAAACTCTGAAATATTTGTTGCTGTTTACGTTCTCTGTAATCTTGAGTTATTGTTGTTTTTGTTTTGTTTTTAAGAGAAACGTTTCCTTTAACATCTGCGTTGTTTTTTTTTTGTTTTTGCTTTTTTTTGTAGAAAATTCCGCATTGTTAATTATTTCAACTGCCTGCTTGTGTTGTTGTTTGTTATTATGCTTGTTGTTGTTTGTTACAGTTTCTTTTATTGTCTTTTAGGGTTTGTTTGGGTTCTAGAAATGTTTTATCCTCATCGTCACGAGAGTATAACAATTTTTATCATCTCATTCGTAAAACGAAAGTACAAGAAATTCACTGCAAACACCAAAGAAGAAATGTACACAATATTTAAAGGAGTTTTGCAGTCGAAATGAATTCTGTTCGAATGTAATCGGGAGTTCATTTGCTCTGGACTCGTGGCCAAATGAAATTTTTTTTTTTGATTCGAAAGGTGCAACTCCCTTAAATTATTCGCCATGTGTTTAAAAAAAAAAAAAAAATTATATATATATATATATATATTTATATATATAAATATATATAGAATTTCGCAAATAGTTTATTCCCCTTGTAGAGTATTTGTAAATATAAAAATATAAATATATATATATAAGTATAAATATAAGTATAATATAGGTGTATATAAATCGCCAATTAATCTTAATATCATATATATTTATATATATGGTAATAAATACATCTCGGCTATGTTTGCGAGATCTACGAGGGATATCGATGTCAAAATTAAGATTAATTGGCGATAGATGATGGATTATCTTGTTGATGGGAATGGAATATATTTTGGAATATGTTTTGTTTTCGATTTCACCTTTGTTGTTCAAATATCTATATAATCTATATATAATGTCTATGTAAAGTCTATAAAATCGAAATGTTGCTAATCAACCGTAAAGTTGTTACGAATCAAATGACAAGAATAGTAAACTTCCAAACTCCATAAGTGATGGATATAAAAGCTTTACAGTTATTATCTCATGCTTATGCATGAATTTTTTTTTTTTTTTTTTTTGATATAACTAATTTTTCATTTTCTTACAAATTTTAAAGCCTAAGGTTTTTTTTTTTTATTTAAATTTTTTTTCTATTTTGTAAAACTTGCTTATTTTTGGGACGGACATGTTTAGAATTTTTAATGAATTTTTTGCCTTTATATTTAAACGCATATTTTCTCCATAAAATTACAATTATGTACAATTTGGTGAAACGAAAACAGCAAAAAAAAAAATTTTTTTTTTGAGCGATCCTCAAACGCCCATTAACTAGACTTGCTCGTACTGAAATTGAATTGATTATTTATGATTCTTGACGACAAGCGACACATTTAGCTCTCAGACAGACGGCTAATAATTCTGGTCATTTACTTGTCAGACAGACGACTCTATTACGCCGCCCAAGGTTGTAGGTACTTGTTACATAGTCTTTAACAAGCATTATAATAATATCGTTAATGATATCGTCTCGACGATACCTGCTTTATGCAGACAAAAACGCATTTTGCTGTCATTCTGCATTCGTTAGGTATCGTTTTTAATTCAAATATAAAATAGAAATTACACCGTCTGCCAGTTCGTTGTAATAGCGATAACGATTTCAAGAAATTCATTTAACAAAGGATACATAGCATTACGTTTTTCCTTGTTATTCTCGTCCGCTTATGTTCGAAAATCAGAAAAATCGATACATCAGAAACCATTTCATAATTATAAAGAGTTATTCATTTTGTTTCACTCATTATAAAAGTTCGTAGAAATAGGGCGGCGTATGTTAAAAACGACTTTAAAATTCTTACAATGACCCATAAAGAAGTAAAAAATCGCAAAAAGAAAAATATGATTCCATGTATGTCTAATGTGCGACACCTGCAATACGATGAACGATCGATATATATACATACATATATATACATATATATACGTACAAATAGGTCGGAATATGCTAGAACAGGTTTAAAATTGATACAGTGACCCATAAGGGATAAAAAGTGTCATGCCATATATGTCTAATGTGCGATACCTGCAATAGGATGAGCGATCGATATATGTATATATATACATATATATACGTACAAATAGGCCGGAATATGTTAGAACAGGTTTGAAGTTCATACAGTGACCCATAAGGGATAAAAAGTGTCATGCCATATATGTCTAATGTGCGATACCTGCAATAGGATGAGCGATCGATATATGTATATATATACATATATATGTACAAATAGGGCGGAATATGTTAGAACGAGTTTAAAATTCATATAGTGACCCATAAGGAGGTAAAAAATATAATTCCATATATGTCTAATGTGCGATACCTCCAATAATATGGACGATCCATATATATATATATATACATATATATATATATATATATATATCTAAAAATATATATATTGTGTGTGTGTATATGTGTATATATATGTATATATATATGCAGTTAAATATTGACGTATTGAACGAACTTTTTCTTGTCTCTAAAGCCGTATTGGGCGAAGAATTCTATCGATTGGTTATAAGATGAACTTAATGGTATTAAATTACATTTATATTCCCTTTTTTCGGAGCTAGCGAATCATTTACATATATAACTCTTATAAAATCGTCAAAGTGTCGTTCCGGAAAGAAGATTAACTTGTTGTCTGCCTTTATTCATAGAAATTTAGTCATTTTAAATTATTTAAAAAAAAAAAATAAAAAAAAAAAATAAGAAAAAGCAAAGAAAAGAGAAGAAAAAATGACCCTAATGAAACGGGCTTGATCGATTGTAGTAGTCGCAGTTGTTTATCTCTAACAACAATATATTTAAAAAGCCATTAAAATGTCAAATTTTTTTATATTTCATCTAAAATTTGAAATTTATTCTAAACCAGATTTACATCCGTAAACAAAACTCTTTCTTTTCTTGTTATTGTTACTGTTGTGTTGTTGCTTGTTGTTGCTTCATGATCTACGTATTTTTGTTTTTCGCTTGGTTTTTTTGTTTTATTGCATAATTTAAAACGTCAAAGGTTATTAACTTTAGTTTTGTATTGTCATGCAATTGTAATTAAATTTTATTGCAATATTGCGTTTTTTTTTTTTTTTTTTTTTTTTTTTGTTGTATTTATTGTCTAACGTGCTTAAGTAAAGCAAAATCAAGGGCATATATACAGCACCACTACAAAGTATTGGTAATACAGACAAAGAATCTCGTTTAGCTACGCACTCATAGAGCAGTCAGTCAGTCAGTGACCCTGCAAGTGAAAATTCCAAAAACCATTAAAGCCACTAACCTTGAATTTGACACGGGTATGCATACATGTATGCATCTTATCTACTAAAGATGAATAGCAAAAAAAAAAAAAATAACAAAAGCTTCATTTATATTGCTTTCATCTATTATACCATAGATTGTTGACGCGTCAGAAATAACAAAATCATTAACTATTTTAATAATAATAATAACAATATCTTAAGCAAGAAATTTGTTATGCTAATCGTTTATATCGTGCAATATATCGCATTTTTCCATCATCTCTACAAGTCATGATACCTTTACCCGGTGGCCTAAATTGACCCAAGTATAGGAAAACCAATAAAACCGAGATAAACCGACTTTATAAGTAAATGCCTTTATGATATATTTGAACTAATTTTCCTATTAATTAGTTAGTTGAACTAAACAAGATTACGTTCACGTGAAATTTCATAGAAATTTGCTTAAGCAATTTCTACAAAAATTATAAGATAAGAAATCTTATGGTGTAAGTGATCGCAGAACGTTACAACTGCAATGTTCAAATTAATTTATACAAAAATTGAATAAAATTTTCCCGACAACTTTTACGAGATAATAACTGTCAGACCTATAGACCTATGTCAATGTTAAATGTAAAAGTGATCCCGATTGATTCAATCTTCATATATAATAAACATTTTACGATTTGACCGATGATCGAGCAAAACTTTATTTTTACGGAATTTACGTACGACGTTGGTACGGCCATTGACTGACCACAGGTAGATCCTTAGTAAGTAGTACATAGATATATAAAATGATGAAGTATTAGTCATTTATCGATCTCTTAGAAATGTATATCATTCGAGTTTTATTACCGAGAGTGAAGATGAACTCAATAAAGAATTTTGATCCACAAGCAAGCGTTCGTAAGACTCATCTTAAAAAATTTGAAAGGCCTCGTATATAGTCCGAAGAATACGCTTTAAATCTCGATCGTTTATAATTGAGTGAATTTTCATACATATTTTCATATGTAACGTAAGATTTGCTTTAAGACAACACAGTTACAAATTTCGATCGCTTAACCTGGCTCTTAATCTCGTTAACAAATGTAGTAAGTAGGTTTTTCAAACATACGCGGTGTGAAGATCTTTAATAATTGACTTTCCTGCTGTGCGTTGCATAGAATTGTGATAACTTTGAATAGATAAATATACATATATTTATACGAAATGAGTGAACGCGAATGAATGAAATAATATTTTGGAAAAAGGTAAGTCTTTTTAAGCGCGTTCCTTAGCAGCTGCTATTGATTATCAATCGGGAGCGGTTTTCCGTTCCGCTTTCTCTAGTTACATATGTGGGTAGATGTGCGTGCGTACGTGTGTATTCGTGTGTGTAAATTATTGAATCAGTTAAATCAGTCAATTAAAAATACAAAAAAAAAAAACGAAATAAAAATTTCTCTTTTTTTTTTTTTTGTAAATCCTTTTCTACGCATATTGATTGATGTATGTACGTACGTACGTACGTACGTACGCAGTGCATGGCATAATACATTTGATCTTTCCTTCACCTTTTAAGGTAAAAACTTTGAACTGTTGCGTATAAATTATATATGCGTGTGTTTTCCATATTTGATTTAAGCTTAGTGTAGAGCGCACATCCCCAATAGAGTGCAACGAACTTACGAAAGCAATGTAAACAATACTAGAAACTATAAATTGCGGCAAAAGTATAAACGAATAAAGAGTTCAGAGAAAAATAACTAACTGCACACGTTCTTGCAATTATTTCAGTCCATTCAACTGCAATTAAGTATGATAGTGACGTAGACTCACCCACCGCTCGTGTATAAATATATATATATATACAATCGCTACAATTTAGGTACATTAGAAATGTTTAACAAATTAAGAGATTATTATATAAATAATAAAAAACTGGATGAGGGCAATTAAGAAACTTAGAGTCATGCCTTTTTTACGCTCATCTGGCAAAATGTAGATAAGATACGTAATCGTATATATGTATATGTATGAAATAGAAGATTAATTATATTATATAGAGCCAAGGAACATTTGGATTTATTTGTTTGCTGAAAATAAATCCAAATCATATATTTTATCTTTATTTGTCTAATGTGAGTGTGAGCCGGTGTGTATTTGTATTCAAATATATAGGTGAGTATGCGATTTTTTTTTTCTTCTTTCTTTCTTTCTTTCTTTCTTCAGTTTGCTGTTATTAGTAAAAATAATAGCACATATACGTAGATACATATATATGTTTACAAGCTAATGTAATCAGCGAGCAAGCAAGCAAGCAAGCAAGCAAACAAGCAGGCAGGCAAGCGAGCAGGTAGATAAGTAGATAGATGGATAGAAAAATATGAATTGTCCTTGAAAACGTGCACTAACCTGCAGCAGTAGTGTGTAGGCCGTTGCAGTTTAGCCACGTGCTACTCATGTAAAAAGGCATAAGCAAGACCAACCGTCTCTCCAATCGGCTCTCTTCTAATGTTTATTTGCTTTTGTTCGCGAATTCTCTACAATTCTCTCGATCTTTTAACCATACGTATACGTATAGAGCACGTAGTCAGTCAGTCGTTCATACACAAATTTTAATGCATACGAACGTGGATATATATGCGCTCGCATGGATGTGTGTGAATGGTTTACATTGGCAAATAATATTTGTCGTCGTTCATGTTACTCTTACTGTTGTTGTTGTTGTTGTTGTTGTTGTTGTTGTCGCTTTTTACAGATATTGAACTTGAAAACTGCAATTTATGTCAAGGTAGAGTTGGAATGTATTTTTCTATTGTTTTTTTTTTGTTATTTTTATTTATTGACGCACAGGCCGACACATGAAATACAAGCGTTTACCACGAACTATAAACGCCCTTCGCTTCATTACATATATATATAGATAGATGTAATTAGAATTTCAGCATCGTTCTCAATCAATCCCCTACGTTAAACGTTATGCCTTTAGCTTTCGAACGAATTTTGCATATCTTTTGGCGAAAAACCTACATTAAGTGAAAAATTTTGAATCTATTACACAACATTCAAGCTTTTTCCACAAAAGAAATTCTCAAAGAATCATTGATTGGAAGCGTATAGTGTTTCAGTTTCAAAAGGAACTCGATCGAGCAAATCAATCCTTGAAAAGTCAAATTTCATTCAATTTCTTCCATTAAAAACGCTTCAAATATTATCGCTTACATATAGAGTATAACGAATCCCATTACAGTAAAAGAATATGTGAAAATATAAAAAAAGTAGAGTCGTAGTTAGAAGGAACTCTGTACCAATTCGATAGGTATGGTTCAAAGTGGAAAGCGATACTGCAGCAAAGGTCAACGTAACCATTTTTAACAACAACGAAATGTGAGATTTATATAGGATCTGTTTTCGATTGTAGACGGTATCATTGCTTTAACTATTAAGTGTTTGCATACATTTTGATCATTTGTTCAGTTCAAAAATGCGTTTGCTCTGGAAACTTGGTACAATCTATATATTAACTCCAAAATAGTTTTTCAACATTTTCTACCGACAACATTTTACAATGTTTTTGGTAACATGGCGATATCAGGTCGAAAAAACCTCATATTGGTTTGGCAGCGGTGGCCATCGATCGATACATTATCGCACTCTTCAACTTTGTGGATCTGCGTGCCAGCCAAGCTACCCCATGCCTGGTGAGTAGGCAGGGTGTGGCAGAACTTTCCATTCGAGCTGGACATCTTTTTTACAGCATTTTCCTATTAACTAGTAAGATGTGACGGAGCACCTTCTGAACGTGTTTGGTGGCCTTCGGCAGCAGCTTTCTTCAAATGAACAACAAAAGTAACGAGCTTGGTAGAAGAAGAAGAATTTGATAATTGTTTACGATATGTTTGAAGTCGAATAGAATTCGACTTAGGAAAAAGCGTGCGGCTTTTGCGGTGTCCACGCTTTAATGCATTAAAATGAATTGCGGAATAACGATTCAATGGATCGATATAGAATTAGTTTGTATATAAATATGATACTTCAAATTATAATGTCCAGCTTATCCAGCTGAGGGGTTTCGGTGTACATTTTGGCCATAGCGCAGATAATTACTTTTGGGGAATAAATTCGATTGGAGTTTTTTCGAGTGTTTGACTACGCAACCGTCATTTCAAAGGTAATTTGTCATCCATTCGCGAAAGTTAAGGTTGCAAGAGAACAAATCGTAAGTATATATATATTGTAAAGTAGATCACGCAAGTAAGACGATACTTGACTTGGCGATCGTAGACAAGTCACCGCCACATTGCCACCCTGACATGCTTCAATCATTTGCGATTTTAAATGCAAAAAAAAAAAAAAAAAGAAACGCGTATACATAATTAAATTCTGCATTCGGCAGTTAGTTTCACCTTGCAACGAGCCTCAAGATCGCTTTTAACCTAAATTAACCGAACATCTAATCTAAAGCTTTCGAACATCAAAAGTATGAATGAATTCACTCTCTTTTCAAAAAAAAAAAACGATCGTTTCGAAAACTTTTACCTATCAATCACTATGATATTAACGTCATGTCTACCGATCTTAGTTCATCCTGCTTAAGTACTTACTGTATGTTATTATAATTGAATCTAAAAAATGCAATAAATTTTTCCCAATTCAGTCGAATTTACGTGCGTTCCAAAATTTGAGCGAAAATTCTGAAAGCAAAATTCCGTACATTTTCTATATATGTAATATTAGTTCGAGCAAGAGGATAACGCTTAAATTCGCGATATTTATAGTGAAGATGCTTACTTGCTACATTAGGAGAATGATCTTTCAACACGATGATGTCGCAGTACATAGCATCATCGCGTGTAAGCCGCACTTGTCGCGGTGCGGCATTTGATTCGCTCTTTACCAAAATTTCCTTAAGAGAGAGAGAGAGAGAGAGAGAGAGAGATGCCGATGACGAACGACGTAGCAAACGTGACAACATGCAACATCTACGATCAAGGTAAGCATCCAACTTTATTAATGTTCAAATAAGGATCTTCGTGTCGATACTGAAAATTTTTTACCCAGCGTCGTAACATATCTGTTGTTGATTTACTGAATTCAAGAAGAATAAGAAGACGACTTTGATCAATTTTTCTTCCACACAAAGCCAAGCGATGCTCTACAGTGATAGTATGGTTTTACAATAAAACTGGCCAATTGGATTAATAAAATATAAGGAAACAAGTAAAAAGCGGTCATCATTTCGTTTAATCCGGTTATTCATATGTTATATAGGGGAAGTAATTGAAAAAGTAGGTCGATCTGAACTATTTTCAATAGGATTGACCCTTGGGCCGACAGGCGTCCGCTTGTCAAATTTTATCAAAATGTCTTCAAAATTGCGTCACTAAACACAAGAATACGAGATGGACGGATGGACCAACAAGCTTAAATCGATTTCAAAAATGGAACCGGTCAATATAACATAAGATGGGCGTATTATTTTAAATCTTTCCTGATGTTATATATATATTATACATTCAAACATACAAACTTCATATACCCTTGTAACAGTGGCTTGTAAAATGAAGCACATTGTGAAAGGCACATTTTGGCGGCGCTATCTGTTGATGTCTCCTAAATGGTTGGACAAAATACATCGTTCTCTGAAAAATGTCGATCGCCATTAAATATGTGGAAATCGAGTGTTTGTTACATCAGCGTATGTGACAGTATAAGACAGTGAAGAGTGTATTCGCACGCAATCGCAAATCAAGTTGTTTAATAAGCGATAAACTCAGTGCATGTTACTAAAGATACTGTACGTTAAACCAGTACCTCGAACGTAAGATAAACGACCGCATTACACTTTTACCTAACACAGTCGATACATGAAGGGTTATCAATTGTTTGTAATGCAATTAAGTCGCGGCTGTCTACCCTTATGTCCACATATCATTCGATATCACAAATACAATTTCGAAAGATTAACTAGGAAAAATAAAACGATGATCGAAAAGACGGAATGCGTTAGTAATGTAATGGTGTGTAAGAGCTTAATATTTTCTAAAAGCCCTTTCAATTAAGCCCGCTCTCGCGCCAGCCCGGTATTTGGTTCATTCATTCTACTCATTTCCCTCCCAAGTACGTACGGAAGTACGTTCCGGTTTTCAATGCTTTATAACCATTAATACTACTACTTAGACGGTAGATATGAAAGATTCATGCTTAAAGTCTGCATTAGTCTCTTCTTCTTATTTCTTTCTTTCCTACTCTTCGTCTCAAGCTAAGCTTAGAAGTTAATTAAACTGATTGAACAATTGCATACGTTGTCCCGGCAGGTCTTCTTTCTTAATGTAATGTAATTTTTTCTCTTGATTTTCAAAAAAGAAAGCTACTCAGTTTTTGAAGAGAAAGCTTTGCTTAAAGGGAAGTTTGTTTATCTTCACAAAAAAAAAATAAAAAAAATTCTCACTGTGCATTCAAGAGAAGCAATTTTTTTTTTTTTTTTTTTATGACATTACGACATGAAAAACGAAAGTTCAAAGCGACGCCTATTCACTTGGCCTTAGCTGTCCCTTCAATATACGGATACATATGCAGACGAAATATTTAAATATGGTTTTCACTTTGCGTAATAATCATGTAATACGATTTCGAATATCGTAATTTTTATGAATTTTAACATATCTATGTGTATGCATGCATAGGCATATGCATATGCATATGCATATGCTTGTTAATACAATGGACGATAAGCTTTTTACAATTTATAAAAGGTTTTTCTGGTTTTTTTTTTTTTTTTTTTCGATTGCTCGTATTCGATATAAATAAATAAAAAAAAAAAGAAATAAATAAATGCAGTTTAAATCAACAACAAGTTTTTTCTTGTTTTTAAATATGATATTTTTCACATTATTACCCTTATGGCCGCTCGCTTTAGTTTCAATGCTTACATAAAACTGCTGAATAGTAGATATGAGTAGAATGATTGCCTCACGGTCTATGTACTGTAAGACAATATAAACCAGCTGAATAGTAAATATTATTAGTTTTTGGATAAGTAAGCAGAAAATTAATGATAATTTGATTTGCCAGCACACACGACCGTCATTATATAAATTATATTACTTCTTGCCGGTTTCATATTATAATCGCATATCATATTGAATGGTAATTATCGAAGCATGCTGAAGTACTGCCGCCTCCAAGGCAATGTTATTCAAGTGCAGAAGTCCGCTGCGCCACGAGTTGCTATATGCATTTTCCAAAGTTATCTAAAGATAGCTTTGCAATTGTTCTAAGCTTTTTAGATTCATTTCAATTTTGCAAATGCTCTAGAGATAGAGTGAGAGATTTTTGGAGAATTTTTTATTACTTCGTGACCTATCTACTCGAAATCGAATTGCTGATGACTTTCATTTTAATGGATACACAAAAATTTATTTAATTCGATTCGAAATTAATTCTGGTTCGATTTTTTGATCAGCTTTGATTTCGAGTTTTTTTTTTTTTTTATTATTTATTTTTAAATACATGTTTTACTTTAATCATTAATTTTAATTCATAAAATCAAAATTTTTTCAACTCTCGTGAATTTTTTTTCAAAATATTGCACGTTTAAGTTGCCTGATATATAATAATAATAATAATAATAATAATAAAAAGTGAATTTGATTCTGATTTTGATTTTGTTGCTAATTGAAGCTTATCATAACTTTTAAAAAAATATCTTTTGAAAAATTCTCGACTTTTTGGCCTTGAGATTGACGAAAAATAGCTCACTTTTTGCATTAGGAGTCAATGACATTAAAATTGACAATTTGCACCGTTTGCTGTTATTGCTGTTGCTGTTGCTGTTGCTGTTGCTGTTGGTGTTGCGTTTTTATTGTACTTTAATAATTTTTTAAAAAATTTCATTTTATATACCGATCATATTAGAGGTATACGAGTTTTGCTAATCCGTTTGTAATAAAAACTCTACGAGCGTTTAGAGCATAAGCGTTGATTGGCTATGTCTGTCTATCTGTCTGTCTGTCTGTCTGTCCATTGGCTCATTGCCAATAAATATAAAAAAGTAATTTAATAAAATTATATGAACTAGCTTTGCCCACAAGACAAGAAGAGGAAGAAGAAGAATACGTAGCGAGAAAGGTTAAGTAAAGATATATAAGATTTATCTCAAATATTAATTAAAGTCTATTGATACAAACAATGCAAAAACAATGGAAAAAGAAAAAAATATTGGTAAAATATATGTTATGGATATTCAAAATTCGGCATAAGCCGTATATATATATATATAGAAGTTTTCTTGTTTATTATAATTAACGCACAATATATTATTTGTTTGATAAATTTCGTCACATGATCTGAAGCAGGCAATCCAACTTCGTAATCATCAAAATCAATTGTAAAACGACACTTTTTCCAATTAAGCATACATTGGACGATATGAATGCAGCTTAAGCTGAAAGTTTATCATTTTCATTTGGAATGTATTTACCGAATTTCAATCTAGGTTAAGCACATACATATATATGCATTTACATACATATATGTTATTTACCAAATAAAAACTATAGTAAACAAAATATCGCATTTTAATAATGATTTAAAACAAAAGTAAAAATGAAAAAAACAACAACAACAACAACAAAAGAAAAGCGAATCATCGATTTATGTTAAAAGATTAGGTATCTTATCTGGCGGGTTCAAATATTTTACCCATATTTTTACTGAATTACTGTGTTCTGTGTTCTGTGAGTATGCACATGCACACATCTACATGTATACGTATGTCACATATCATAACGAATATTCTGATCTATTCAAAAGTAAATTTACGCATCAATTATTTTATTATGAACGGATTTACGTCCATACGGTAGTTACCTACCTACATTCTTTAGGTCTTTTACATGAACATGAATAAAGTCTTTACAAAATATATTATCGGGTTAACAACAAAAACAACAATAACAAAAAAAAAAACGAGGTTCATTGAACTCGATTGGCTTTCTTTTTTTTTTTTCTCTTTTAATTCAATTTGAACGGCCTACTGACCAAAAGACCTAAATAGATAAAACCATGAAAATCGAAAGAGAATCATTTGTTTATTTATTTATTTATTTATTTATTTTTATTTATTTTTATTTTTTTTTACAATTTCATGTAATTGAGTCTTTGTTAACTAAGTAAAGGCTGCAAGTGAAAATGTATAAACAAAAAAAAAAAAAAAAAAAGAAAAGGAAATGATTAATTGATTGCCTTTGAAATCATTAAAAAGATATCTATTGATAAAGCAAATAACGCGGAAGTACCTGGAAGACTTTAAAGTCTACGTAGACTTTATGTAGCACCTAAGTTAGCCGTTTAAAGAAGAAGAAAAATATAAACTTTCGAGGCATTAAAACTTAAAAACAAAAAAAAAGTCTTTCTCTTTTTTTTTTGGTTTTTTTTTTATTATCGAAAAGGTGAAAGTATCGATTTGTATGTTGTACTCGAACATTTACACACATATATATAAGTGAGTATAAGTGGATGTGGTATATGGTACGGTATAGAAAGGCATTGCATTATCTAAATTTTTGAAGCTTTAATTTTTTTTATTGACGTTAAAGTTTATTAACCTCTTAATATGCCAGGGCCATATTAATTTTAATTAATAGTACATTTTTTTTTTTTTATAACAAAATGCTATTACTCTCTAGAGATTATGCATAAAAAATAAACTCTACATCTTTTTTTTTTTTTTTTAATTATTTTACATACATCTTAAGATTTTGGTAAATTTTATCAATTACCGCTAATAATTAAATAACATTCTTTACCTTTTTCTTTACTCTGTTTTTTTTTTTGTTCTTTCTTTTGTCGGAATAATTTTCACAAATTTATTTTATTTGTTCAGGTAAAAAAAATGATCATTTCAATAACTTTTTATTAATTTTCCTTATTAATTGTTTTAAGAAATTCTCTTTTAATTCAATGTTTAATTTTTCTTATTGGCTAAGAGGTTAACAATTTTTTTGTTTTTTTTTTTTACGTTAACTTGTACGATTGCTTAAAAAAAGAAACAATGAAAGGAGAGCTATTGCTTACCGTTAAACATTTACTGAAACTTTGCTGAATAGTTATGATTTTGAAAAAGTACGCATTTCACCGATAAGTCGCGCAGTTAAGTTTATTGCTGTCGACAAATCATTCAGTTATTCATGCTATTATGTTCGAAAATGTAAGTTCTAATCACTTTATATTGTTTAAAATTGTCCTAAAAAAAAAAAAAAAAAAAAATGAAGGATATCCTATATGCATATGATTACATATATATGTATATATATATATTATATTATGATATATATAACATATATACATATATAAGATATTTTTACATTTTTTCGAAAAAATCGAAAAGTCGCACTTTATATTTTAACACAAAATCATCTTTTATGAGTAACTCTCAATCAAAAATAAACAATGTGCTGAAGGGGATGAGAAACTCTGTATACTTGAGTATTATCCGCATTTGATGCGTCTCTCTGTAATAGTCATTACAAACAGAGGCCTGACGAGGCCTGAAATTGTTTTTCTATCAAGAAAAAAAAAAGGGAGAAGAAGATAATTTAGGATTTAGAACACTAATATTGAAAAAAAGATGTCGTTCCTCATTCGAAATTTATTTTATATGAAATTAACCGCTTGTAAAAATAGCAGTCGCTTTATTTCCGTTTATTTTACTATTTTTTTCTATTTTTTTTTTTTATTTATTTTTCTTTTTTTTTTCTTTTTTTTTTTTTACAAAACGTTTGTGTTTTATTAGGTAGTTTGTATTAAAAATTTAAATATTTATCGAAACCTGGTTTCGTTAGACAAGGTTTATATGCCAGTCAAATTACCTTATAGTGTATTGTGTCATAAAATGGAATTAATTACGTGGTCGCCATTAAAATGATTTTCATATAATTGTGTTCTATCATGAAATAACAAAGTTTATATAAAATGTTAAAACAAAAATTAAAAAAAAAAAAAAAGAATACTAAATTAATTGTATTAAGTCATTAAAAAAACATCACTCATGGCAATCGTTAGGACTGCATTTGTCATCGGAATTTTTCGAGGATGAAGAGCATGAATTGACTATATCTACTAGATCCACTGTATCTCCAACAGAAGCTGAATTAGCCGCTTCGATTACAGAATATCCGATGTCAGGCGGTGTACCCTCAGGATAACCTAGATAATAATCGGCTATGCGTCCGGCTTCACGTAAACCGGATAAAAAAGCTCCATGTACAGTGGCAGGATAATTTCGTATGGTGTGCTCGCCGGCAAAGAAAAGACGAGGTAATTCGTCCAATTCTTGATTAGGATTTGGATTGGTTGGATTTGGCGGTATTACCGGGGCAGCTAATAAATCATAATCACTGCCCGAGGAGCCGACAGATACAAAACTATAGGATCCTCTAGCCCATGGATCGGCTCGCCAGCGTGTTACTACCGTTTCTTTGGGTTGCGGTACTGAGCCATTACCAAAAATACCTTTTAATACGGCAATACAACGCCCGACTATTACGTCATCGGAGACATTTTCCATAATGGCAGCCGACTGTCCAGCGACTAAGGCGAGTAATACTGGTGATGAGGATATGCTCCAGAATAAAAACAATTCACCACGGCTCGATGTCGTGCTGCCAACGTGCCCGAAAAGATTCGTATTGGGATCCCAAAATATTCGATCAAAGCACAATACAACTTTGTTAAGATTACCAAATCCCAAACGCTGTATGGCCTGTTGTTTCCAGTCGGGCAAGGGTGGCACGAATTTTACAGTATTCGCCTGTTGGGATTGCACTTTAGCAGTGGCTATTTTTAAAACACCTAAGGTTAAGGTGCAAAGAACCAAATCGGCTTTATAGGTAACTAAGGAATTGTTAGTTTTTACATTTTCGGTTACGATTTCCACGCCAGTGGGGAAATATTTGATAACCTTAACAGCAGTATTAATGCGTATATCTAGAGTTTCAGTTAAAGCGATCGGAACACATGAATAGCCATTACGTACGGTGGTATGATTACCAATAAACTCAAAGTCATCGTCTTGATCCCAGTGTTTTAGTGACAGGTTACTCAATGGAGTAGCGTTGGCGAACTCTAAATTAGCAAAATGCCAATCGAGTATCTGACGATCCTTAGATGATAAATAAACATCGCTGCAAGAAACTCGATCAGTTTTAATTTCTCAACAAATATTTTACCTACCTTGGTGGATTGGCTTCCAATTCTTTTAATTTCATTTGCAAAAGCTCGTCTTCTTTCAGCAACTCTTCATATTGTTTATATGCTTTCGTCCACTCATAATCAGCTGCTCTCAATTCAAACTCATGTTCCATAAATGTGGTGTCTGCCTCACCGTTTCGGGTTGGTCTAGTGTCCAACAACTTGCTATGCAAACTCTTTAGCTTATGTATAGACTCTAGAACTTCACTTATTTTGGTTTGACTTTCTATAATTGCTTTTTGTATCTCACAGACTTGAGTCAAGTGTTGTACTTGCTTATCCTTTACCGCCTTCTCTTGGAGTTTAATAATCCATTCTAATGCTTGACCTAATGACACGGGAGTATTTCCTGCATAATTGAAATCGAGTTGATGTGATAAATAGCTAGCTGATTCCAATAGACGATTGAATTCCCGTTCTACCATGTCATCTTTGTGCTTTGGTACTGGTTTGCCGCCTGCTCCAAAAAGTGGGCAAGCCTGTCGTATGGGCACCATTTCCATACCGATTTGTTTGCTTAAAATAGTCATTGGATTGCCCCAGACGCCTGTCACGACCATAGCACCTAAGTCAGCAATGTAGCTATTTTTACGGAATGTAGCAATACGTCCACCTACACGATCTCTGGCCTCCAACACAATAACATCCATACCAAATTGTTGTAGTTGTTGAGCAGCCGCCAAACCTGATATGCCTGCTCCTATAACTATCACCTTTCCAAGCTTTTTCATTGGTAATTGTCGTATTCGTGTAAATATACCAAAGTTTATAAAACCATGACGCTCTAGAAATGAATGAATACGTTTCACCAAATTCGGGTCACTATCAAATGGTGGCTCCATATCTTTAAGCACTTGCTCTAAAACCAACTGTTGTTTGGGATTTTCTATCCACATTTGCAGCAGACGATTGCGGATATTTAGAAATACACGCTGTGCAACTAAACCGGTTTTCGTTATATCCGGAAAACAGGCAGCTTCATTAGAAGTCATCTTATCAAACGGTAGGCGGGATTGAAAAGCTGCCCCTTCCAAGCCTGTAAGAATTTCCTTATAAGCCTCCGCAGCAGCAGCAGCGGCTTCACGCGGGTCAGTTATCTCTTTGGGAAATGGGCTGCGAGAAGTTTCACTTTTTTTTGGTTTATTTTCTAATTTCTTTTCCGTTGTAGAAGAACTGGTTCCTACAGCCTGCATACCAGAAGGTGTTGCCGGCTTTTCTTCACTGTTTTGAACATTAGATTTGTTAGTGTAATCTACCTTCGGTTTAATTCGACGGCTAGTACGCCTTTCATCAGCTGTCAATTGAGCATCGTTAGAGTCTTCATCGGCGGCATACTTTTTCACTGCACCGCCAGCTTGAGGTATTTTTCGTTTCGGTGACAGCTCAGTATCCGAGTCATCACTGATTAATGTCACGCATTCAATAGGTTCAACGTTATTGAACGTCTTTAAGGATGTTGCTGTGGGTTCATTAGTTGCCAAGGCGGCCTCTACTAAACGTTTTCCTATGTCAGATGAGAAGAATAGGTCATCGGCGTCTGCATTACTAATAGACATGATAATTATTATGATTAATATTATATCTGCTTTTCCTCCTTTTATTTAGAAATAATTTTTTTCACAATTCATTCGTCTTTCTTTATAATAAATCCAACACTTATGCTTTGTCTTATTTATTTAGAGCAGTCAGATGGGAACGTTAACAATATGTTTAAAGAGAAATAGTAAAGATAGTCGGCAGGGGGCACTCTTAAAATTGGTAATAAACTAGGCCGTAGATAGACATACAAGCATTATGATTAAATTGAATTTTGTATCCGCACTGATCATCATACATATCATACATACATGATACATATGTTTGGAAAAATTATTGCACTCTCTCTTTCTCTCTCTGGTGGTAGCAAAATTTATATAAAGAAGTTTTCTAGTTTGTACAAGAACCAATCAGGTATTGCCATATCAACGCTTCGCACGTCGCTGCAGTGTTTCAAATTGTTGATGTGGTTGGGATATTTACTCGTTACAGATAGACATTAATTATTGTTGGAAACTTCAATCGTTGTATAGTATTGTACTGTATGTGAGTACAGAGTGAGAAGTTTGTAAGTAAAGGAGGAAAAAGTGTTTCAAACTAAATATACAAGCGTTGAAAAAGACGTTTAAAAATTGCATGGGATATATGAGTTTATTTTATCACATCCTCCTCATAGTCTGCAAATTTTTTTCGAAGAAGCAAATTACTACAACAATGCTATTAACATCTTAGCGCTGGCAAGTAATCCCTTAATTTTTTTGTAAAGAGTGCATCAGTAGAATGGAATAAAATCCATTTTCCAATTCTTGCGGAAGGACAAGCAAGATTTTGATAAATAGTTTTTGCTTAACTTCTACTATCGAAATGTCCAATATTTTAGAGGGTGAACGTCAAGACGTATTGCATCCGGCAATGAATTTAAAGACTTTTCACCCTATATTGATATTGATATGGAAACGAGAAGAGCTCATCTACTAGGCTTGGCGAAAATTATTTCTCCACTGGAACGGATTCCTCGTGACTCTGGCTACGAGATGGAACAAATAAATATGAATATATCCACCACTATATCCACCACCTTTCAAATGACTTCTCGTTAAGAGATGTTCTTATGAAAACTCGAGTTCGTAAGCAACAACAATACCAAGACTAAAGGGAAAGTCTTCCTTCCGTACCTAGACATAATTGTTTGTCGATGTTTTCAGCGCATGCGCGCATTTAGCATCATGCACAACAAGCAAAGCAATGAAGTAGTTATGAAAACTGTGAGGACCAACAAAGTTTCAAGATCGTTTTGGCCACACACTCTTGCTTTTCATTGCTCTTCTACGTGTATATAATTTTCTCTTCTTATAATTATTATTAAGCGTTATATGAATTTTTTTTTGTCATTGCCCCATTCTATACTGTATTAGTGTAAGTGTATAAATAACGCATATATGTATTATGCGTCTCATTCTGAATTATCTGGCATTATTATGCCCTTTAAATTCCGAGCGATACTCTGCCAGAGCATAGGAACGTGTATGATTTGACCGGAAACCGGAGGAATTCGAAACTAAATCAGCTGGTTGCGAACGTGATTATTAATTGATGGACAATGCCGATCATGTAAATTTTAAAAATCTGAAAGCGTCCAGGCAATTGGTGGGAGTAGAAGGACTAGACTAGGGGATTGTGACGTCAAATTGTAAGGCTGCGAACGATCTAGCCCGGGGGCAGGTTAATGTCCAGGGAATGAGCTCATAATTATCCGAATGTTTTAACCCAATATACTTAAGAAAATATCAGATAGCTTTCCCTTAACCTTAGTATAAGTGTTAACTAAAAATAAGTATAGTGTAAGGTTTCCAGTAATTGTCCTAACGAAAGGCAAGTTTTTATCAATTTACCGGAGTAAGAGAAAGTGGAGAGCATAGGTGACACTCTATTTCTAACAAGCAGCCTGGATCACCTGGATGGCCCGGCGAGCTAATTCCAGCACTCAGTAGCAGGATTAAGAAAATTCCTACTAGGCAGCAATCATATGGTCGATATGGTCTCAATCACCAAATGATTTTGCATGAATCATTTATATTAAAAAAAAAAAAAAAAAAATTAATTTACTTTACATTGCTACCGATTTTCACCGATAGGGGAAAAAATTGTTTTTCGCTTTAAAAAAATCATTTTTTTTCACAAATTTTTCTTTTTATGAATTTTGCACTTCACCAATTCATTCATGTAACCAAATCCCAATTGTATGGTCATTTATTCGAATCGTATAATCTTGCTTTAGTAATGCAAGCACGGCAAACTAGATAGATGTTCAACCGATTTTTTGTATATTGTGTTGCGCATAAAGTAAAATGTGTTGACTGCGTTAGGCGCTTCAGTTATCTTCCATTTATCTCTAGCGAGGCCAAGTGCCAGTTGGCTTATCTAATATTTTTTTCTTAAGTATATATACTATTCCGTCCGTCCATCATACACAATTCCGTATAGTGTGCACACAGGATATGAAAATAACTTTTGGAAATAAAGATCAGAAATAGTAGTGGAATCGTCGAACGATCAGGTCCGTAAATTCCGGTTTTGTTTCTTTTCGTGATAAGAGAATAATTCCCTATTCTTACTTTTATGAGGTCTCGATTTAATGTGTCATTCATCATGTAACGTTTGTGGTGTATGTCGGTCGGCTGCTAGGTCTCAGGGTAAAAGAGAACGTGCCGAAGAGTACCACAGGATGCTGTGAGTAAATAGGATTCCGTCCAGGAAGAGCGAAGGAAATTGAAAGGAGAGGGCCCTGTGATACTCCATCCATTAATTATAGCTCTTATCGAAAGGTTATTCTGGAAACTCGATATAAATCGAGGGAAATTCTCTTTGACACCAACCGCAATCAGCTTGAAGACTAACTAGAACATCACTAGAGTTTGTGGAATGCCTTTGAGGTATCCATTGCAACGACTTTATTTTTGTCGAAATGGCGAATAGTTCGGATTGTATTCCAGTTACCTGAGCTTAGCAGGTGCTAGTTGACCGTGGTCTCCATAGCGTAGCTATTGGAGAGCAGATAGCAGATTCGTGCGGCTATGTTTCTTGGGCACGGGATGGACATTGGCAATCCTCCAGCAAGCTGTAAAAATACTCTATATGCTATGATATGAATTCTTAAATAAATAAATTCATTTTTAATTCATTCTTCAAACTTGACGTATCGATCCGATGATCGTACATCGTATACACATTACTTTAAATCGTACATTGTTCAATTATTCATATCATACGCTACGGTATGTGGTACAGGGCATGTTAAGTGTGTGCGTTTGTACGTAATATCCATATTTTATTATGCTAATCGATTTAAGTTTGTCGGTTCGTCTGTCCATCTGTCCGTCTGTTCGTTTTTTTTTTTTGCGACCTACACGCCACATTTTTACCACGATTTTAACGAAATTTAACGAAAACGGACGTGCTGCGATGCAAGAGCGAACGGTATTGAAACTGGATTGGATCTGGATTTTTTTGTTCAATTTTCCCTTTTTTTTGTGATAAAAACGTAAATGACGACTTTAGAATCAGATGGTGGCTGAGATATCAATCATATGATTTGGTTTTGTCAACTCGACAATGCATGTAGAACGCTTTAAATGTTGGCAGAAATTTGCATCGTTGCAATGGGCCAAGCAAGCTGTACGTCCAACTGTTCGTAAATAAGCACATAGGAATTAGTGGCTTTCTCTCGATATTATACATAATTCGTGGATGATGGAAAATGCAAATGCATTCATTGTGTTCAGCAATTTAGTTGACTGCAATTGGCGCGCCCGCGTTTGTGTTTTCCTCATCATTTTTAAAGCGAAGCGATCGCTTGATATTCTTTATAAAATTTCAGTCATAAAAGGTATGAGTTAGCGGCGGAGTCATATCTTTTTTACAATAGCGTTAAAAATTTTACAGTAAACACAAAAGATAGTCAGAATTAGCAAATATTCAGACTATCTTATCAATAATGTAGCGAGAGACGAATTAAATTTATTATTAGTTTCGTGTACAACGTTTCCTTTAGTTAGTTAACTTGGGAAGCATGCTTTCAACAAAAGTTTTAATTTTATTAATTGCTTTCATTTCATTCAACAATTCCGTGGCATTCTTCATCATGCGAAACGATGCAGATAATACCACTGTTGCGAGCTTAAGTGAATCTATCAGCGCTCTAGAGTCGTTGCAGCATTCGTATCAAAGTCTGTTACTACAATTTCGAGCGTCTTGGGAGAAATTGCTTAGTTCAGTTTTTGATGTTAAGGAAAGTCCGGAGCAGATGCAAACTAGGCAAGCCATATGGCAGCAATTAAGTGAAACGCGATTAAATTGATATTTTAAATAAAGAAAAATATTTAATAAAACAAAATCTTTCGATAAATTCTTCTTCTCTGCCGTGACTCGCTTGTAGAGCTTATTAGCTTAGTGTGAGCTTTATGGTTGTGCCTGTGAAAATGAGGATTTCTTCCTTCATTATTGTAGGTTGGTTCATTGCTTAAATCCTCTAAAAAACTACTATTGCGGATGACAAATGTGAGGAAACAGTGGGCTGAGGAAAAAGTTGACTGGCGACTGGCTTTAGCTTTACGAAGGCAATGCGGTGCAGTTGGTTTTCTTGGCGCGTGCTTATTTCCGCTCTCTAAGAGTCTTTGCACAAAGTAAAGACAGTCAATTAGTTGGGCAGAGAGAGTCGGCGCACAAGCTGCAAAGCAATGCTTTATGCTTTAGGAAACATTGTAAATTCACGTCGCGGCGTCACTTTGCCTACGATGAGCCCTTCTGCTGCCTAACCGTTGGCTGTAACCGCAGCTCAAAATCGCGGCTGCTTTAAATACTAAAGTGTGAAGAGAGACCTCATCCTCTCCCCCGTTGACAAGAGCAGCCGAGTAAGTAGCTAATAAGAGCGACTAACAAGTTAGCATTCGAGGGCTCAAATCTCTTTGTGGTAGAGTTTACTTTGCTCGTAGCTGTAGTGAGTGTTCAATCGGTAAAGGAGCGACTCTTACCGTTTGGACACACAGACCCACTAGGCTGCGGCCACTACCCTATGTCACTCCCTTTCTTCCTTCTGGCCGTCGCCAGGTTACACGAGTAGTGGGCATCCACTGAGTGATTGGTCAATTAAAAAGAAAAAAAGGTTTTTCCGATGGGAGGAAACACGGGTTCATAGGCTTGACGGAATCCGGCTGCTTTAAATATTGAAGTGTCAAGGAGACCTCATCTTTAAACGTTTTCTTGTGAGAGGTTTTTCCGGCAATAATTTCTAAAATTTCGTTTAATACTCTATTCTTATATAAGGAAGGTATGTATGATGCATGCGTCTCAAGAGAAAGTGATTTTAGTATTGATAGGAACCTGACTAATTGCACGTATGGTACGAAAAAAGGAAATAGTAACTGAAAAGGAAAATCGCTTTACAATGTCCTTACTCTCATTCTAAATATAAGTAAAGTTGGACCACTTTATCTTAGCTCCATGCTTGCTTGTTGTGTTATCGATTTACACAGATCGTGTGCTGTTCCTATCGCTTTTGTAGACATCCTCTTCGACGATCCTTCTTAACTTCCTCTGGTCCTTGTGGGCCGAATCTCTTCTGAGTTTGCCATATCTGGCATTTTGCCACTCCTGACGTATACATGCACATATATATAAAAATGTAGTAACGACACTAAAAGCGAAGTCATACGTAGAATAAAAGTAGTGAAGAGCACAATAGGAATCACAACAAGTTCAAAGTCAACGGCTTTTGACTGGTTTGGTTGTGTTGAATGAAATTGTTTAGCACACCTCATATACATAAGTAGCTATGTACTGTCAACAAGTGTGTCGAGAGCTCTGACCATTTTGTGGTCATATTCATGACGTGTGGGTATCACTATCATTGTGTAATTTGTTTTTATTTTTTTTTACTTGCGACACTACTCGTTACTCTTCTCTGCTTATGTATGCATGTATGTATGTATGTATGTTTGCTGTGCACATGTATTTAATTGACAATTTTTAACTAAGACGATAAAAATGCGTTACGCCTTTACACATCATATATAAAATTGTATGTTAATTTTTTTTTTTGTTTATTTATTTCTTTTCTTTTCTGTTTTCCTTTTTCAGAAATTCTTAATTTTTTTAATTCGATATCATACGAAATGTTTGCTTAGTGAACCCTTAATACTCTATACGTATATCGTACGTGTATCATTTGCATAAAGCAAAAGATAATTTCTTTTTTTCTTTTCGTTTTGGGGGAAATTTTAATAAAAATTACGACATAAGTAGCAAGGAAATGATCATCAGATTTCGTTTTGAGATGAGAAATGTGAAAAGTGAGAAAATGAAGATATGAGTTCCGGAGTTGTTTATATAGCATCTCTTCGATTGTGCAGCGTGTCTTTAATTCGACTGTCAACCAAATTAATTACGTTGATGACGACTTTCTTCTACAGCCACTTGTAGGGTTAATTTTTTCCTCACTCCGACTAAACTTGATTCGCCTTCATGTGTTTAATAAGCTGAGAACATCAGGTCGATGCTGTGCCATTGCTCTGGAAACCCCCTCAGATGCCTAATATGTCAAAATATGCAGAGATTTTCTTAAACACATATACATAGTGCATCTAGTAACAGGAATTTATCAGGTTAGATGTGCGCCAACAAGATAAAGTCCCAAATTTGTGCCTTACGTCCGTAGCACATAACTCCATATACTCGATAACTCCAGTGTATGCTAAATTAATCCAATTTGCATGTTGAGTGGATTGTTTATCATATCAAAAATTTCGTATGGGGTCGCAAAAGTCATCTATGTCATATATGACGCCAACGCGGCAAGTTGAACGTTGATATGAAACAGTTACAAAAACCATTCGAAAAGTCTTAAGGGATCTTATTTTACGTTGCTTGATCCTTTACGGCGGCTAATAAGGGAAACATTTGTAGAATGATCAAAGCCGTTTCCGGCTGTTCCGAAAGATTTCGATTTTAGTGACATTTTTACCGCACTCTATGTACAATCCGCGATATAATTGCGCTCTATACAAAATATGCTTCAATTCTTTATAGCAGGCTAAGTGATGCCACGCCTTCACTTTCAAGGCTTCATCCACCTGTTTGGGGTTTTTCTTGCACTCGATATATACTACTGCAGCTAAGCGGATAAAGAATTCAACAGAAACAATGACGTAGAATTCACAAGGCATTGCATATTTTACTTGCTCTCACTTCCGTGACGCATGTTTCGTCTTTCCGATTAACTTGATTGATCGATTGCCGCTATCCGTAAACGAAACCTTTGCCATCAATTGAAGATTTATAGAAATCTGTATAGAATTGCATTCGTACTGCGAACTCTATGTACAACGCGTTATAGCAACAACAACAACAACTATTATAGCACATGTATTTATGACTGCATGGAATCTTTTTTTAAATGGGTAATCGCGATCCACGTACACTCTGCCCCGCCTCCTTAAAATAGCTTTTGCGAGTAGACATGTTTTAGTGAGGAAAAGTCCGAATATATAAATGAGGTAAGCCCTCGCATGATCCTCAGGAATGTTAGATTTTTATATATAGCTTGCCCATTGTGCTTATAACGATGATTGGTCCAAGTTAAAGATCTACTTCTCAACATCAAACTCTATTAAATTAGTTTTATATCCTGCTGTTTAGGTCTGCTGGTTAATAAATATGAATTCATTTAGTTTGAACGATAAACCGGTAAGTTTACTCCCCTTAGCGACCTTAGCTTTCAAGAACATCGCTTAGTTTGGTAGAACTGGTGCGTATACTGCGGCGCAGTTACTGCGCCTCGTCGGCACTTTAAGCAATTTGTTGAAAAAATAATAATGGAAGACAAACAAACAAAAGCTCCGTACGGTAACACTTCGCTTTATATAAAGGAAATGGGAGAAAATGTCGCCAAACGCATATTGCTGACGGTTTGAAAGATTCGTTAGTATGAGATTCGGAGAACGGAAACCGCAAGATTGAATAATTTTTTTAGTTCAACGTAGAGAACAAACCGGAAAACACACGCATAGCAATACTTTGTTACGATCGAACGGCAAAGAAATGATACTTCCCTCAGGTCCAACTTAGATCGGATATGTTCTATATATACTATTGCCTGCAACGTTCGGTTGGATGCAGAAAAGAAGACTTTGTCAAAGAACCTGATGACTCTTCTCCAGTTAATCGATGACAAATATAAAGGAGACCGATCGAAGCGCAAGTTATTATAGGTCGACTCCGATTCAGGTAGGTAGAATCTATTGCTAGTATTCACCCACTACAAGTCACCGAAGCAAACGAGTTTTTCTCCTCACTGCACAGATGAGGATTCAGTCAGTCTTCTGTCAACTGTTTTTCTTAACCTCTGAAATGGGAATTTAAACGAGGCAATAGCGCTAAGACGACAGTTGAAAAAATACGTATAGCGTATGTAGCGTATACGATGAAGGACTGATGACTGATCGGGCAGTTAGAAACTGGTTTGTAAAATTCTGTTCTGGAGATGCGACCTTAAAAGAAGAACCGAGCGCGGAACGTTCTTCCGACTTTGACGAGATGTTTTTAAAGCCAATATTTGGAGGAAAATCCATCATTATGAGCTCTTGAAATCGAATTTAACGATTACTGCGGATAGATACGTCCAGCAACTGCAAAGAATGCAAGAGAAACTCCTGCGCTCGTCAATCGCACGAACGTCATTCACTCACACGACAATGCGCGACCAAAGACAGCAAGGGTGAGTAAGAAAAAAATTCTTGAATTTAGAGCGTCTGTTTGACCACATCCACCTTACTGCCCCCGGACCTTGTTTCCACAGACTGCCACCTTTTCTCTTCATTATAAAACTTTTTGAATGGAAATTCATTTCCGAAGAACAAGTCTTTCTTCCAGTCCAAAGCAACCACATTTTACAAGTAAGGAATTGATAAACTGCCAGGAAGATGGGAGCACGTCATAAACAGTAGTGACGAATACATAGTAAATTAATATAAAACTTGTTATTCAATGAAAGCAAAACAAATGTCTGTCTGATAAAAAAACTCATGACTCGACCCAATACACAAAGGTTTATTTGAAGCATCGCGGCCTACCTTGGATACTTCAAAATGCATTTTAATGAATAAGTCGTTTCTTATCAACTTCTTAATCGTAAATAAGTGCATCATATATACGTAGGTACGTACATTAAATATCGCATTGCTTCGTTCAAGTTGTACATATATATATACATTTTATATAACATATATATTTTATATAAAATGTAAGTGAGTATAAGTGCGTGCGCACATGCGTGTGCGTTGGTGTGCTTGTGTGCATAATTATTTATAATTGCCTTGATAAGTAAGCTTTGAGGTAGGCAACGATGAGTTTCTTCATTTCTTCATTTGATCAAAGGAACATCTTTCCAGATAATCTCGAACAGTGGGTAGAAAATCTGTAATTGGAGTAATATTATTGCGAGCACTAGAGACCTTCATGACCTTGAATGAAATGCAAGTTTTTGTATGTAAAATGAATGCCACAATATATACTGTAACGTGAAGCTGCCTTTTTCCGATTTTATATATGATATTTATTCGACTTTCTTTTCAGATTAAGTTCGTATCATTCACTGAATTGTGATTTTCACGATAGCATCGGTTTTAGTTAGTTACAATCTCTTAGGAGATCAATTCACAAAATAATTTACAGGAACTTATATTTACAAGGCTTCTTCGAGTCTTGCCCGCTTGTATTATATATTACGATTCAACTCTCTTGACTCGAATGACTTTACCTGCCTGCCTTTGCAAGTCACCTGTGCATTTAATTATTAAATCGCTTTCCGGACAAATGTTCTGCAAATTATTATTAATCTTTTCGGCAGTCGCCAGCTGCATGAGGCAGGTAAACTGTCTTGAATATGCAGTTGATTTTATCATTATATCTTACAGCACTTGCGGTACAGGGTATATTAAGTTAGTGCGGACGTATGTACCATGCTTAAGAGGGGCTTAAGCTAGACCCATCTTTAATTGTAATGATCGATTCAGAATCATAATCTGAGTTCATCTAAGCCTGTCTGTCCATATACCCGTCTGATGTCTATCCAGGTAAATTTGCATTCAGGCTACAAGCAGGCAATTCTTGAGATATTTTGATGAAATTTGTGAAACAGTGACTTGCACTATTGAAAATGGTTCGGATCAGTCCACTTTTTCGACCACGCCCCATATGGGGTGTGTGGCAAAAGTAGCAGTATTTCGGCATTTTAAATCCGTATGAAAACTTTGGGCCGGCTGGGGCAATTTTTTAACCCCCTTTCGTACAACGAAAGCTGAAGTTCATGCGACAAAAAGATATAATAAAAAATAATCGTAAAAAAAATTAACTGTACCAAATTTGGACTATCTTAGCCTATTTTTTGGACTCTACCCTAATAAGGATTTTTACGAAAATTGATCCTTTGTAGAACAGAAAAGTTAAAGTTTTAATGGCGATGAAAATTGACCCACAATAGTAATTTCATAAAAGAATAAGAATGCGGTGGTCAGCCTTGCCCGACTATAATGTTCTTAATTGTTTTACTTATGTTTGTATTTTTTCTTTTAGTTTTTCTCATCATTTGTTTTCTTTTTTTCTTTCATGCTTTCAATATAGTACAAATATCAATTACTTTAGCAGAGGCGCGAACCAAGGTGAAGATAATCCGTGTTTTAGCAAATACAAAAAAAATTATGTTATTTATGTTATTTTACTTTCGGAACAACGAAATGGTTGATCCTATATTTGGTTTTTACATTTTGAGCGCATAATTTTTGGACTTGATCGCGTTGTAGGCGATTGAAAACACCCACACAGCGTAACCATTCTTTATTCATTTTCGCAATTCGAAATTCTCTCGCTATGTGGAACAGACCACGAAAAGTACATAATCGAAACACTTATTTTATTATAGCATTTAAGGAGAGATGATTGATTGGCTTTCTAACAGTCAGATATGCACATCATAGAGGCCGTAAGGTGTATATATATATAATCGTAATTAGTGTGAAACGTTTAGCGAATTTGATTAACCGGATTTGTATTTTTTGTTAATTGTATTCTCAAACTTGCAGTTGCTGCTGTGCAAAGCTTATAATTACTATATGAAGAAAGTTCGAGTAAGAGTCAGAGCTACGAACTTGATATAATTTAATAATTTGAAAATATATTTGTTTTACTTATGACCGATTGCGGATGTAAGTAGGCCTTAGAAAAATCTTAGGCCACTAACGCCTGAATCCTTTATATTCAGTTGTATTAGCATTCAAGATTCAGTTTTTCCAAAAATATTCTTTGAAAATTTTTCAAATATTATTCGAGCAAAATCGGAAAGTGGATCGAATATACAATATTCACTGCATCATATAATTATTTTCTGATAGATTTCTCCCTCGGATTTCGGTTTATCTAGATTCTAGTGAATATTAAAGAAAAGCCACGAACGATTTTATATTTAAATACTTTAGGTCAGAGATTGCCAATCTGCTAAGGCCTCTCCTTTGGAAATTTTTCAAATATTATTCGAGCAAAATCCGAAAGTGGATCGAATATACAATATTCACTGCATCAAGTATTTATTTGTTGATACATTTCTAACTCGGATTTCGGTTTATCTAGATTCTAGTGAATATTAAAGAAAAGCCACGAACGATTTTATATTTAAATACTTTAGGTCAGAGATTGCCAATCTACTAAGGCCTCTTCGAAAACCAAGAAAAAGTTCTCTAAAATAATAACATTAAGATGAGCAACATATTTTAACGTAAAGAAGTTTGAGTATAAGAGACAGTCATAAATTAAAAGTACAATACATATAAGGTAAAAACGCATTTATGCGTGTTCTTGCGAATATACCATTCAAACCACTCGTGTATATAGTTACAAACTGACCACAAACAAAAAAGAAAGGATGTAATATATGAAAACTAAGTTGTTGTTATTCTCAAAATTTCATTAGGAGACAGGTGGAAGGATGGATGGATGGATGGATGTATAGATGAACGGATGGGTAGATGGATGGATATATAGATGGACCGATGGACGGATGGATAGATAGATGGATGGGTGAATGTATACATGAATGGATGGATAGATAGATGGATGGATGGATAGACGGATGAATGGATAGACGGGTAAATAGATAGATGGATGAATGGGTAGATGGATAGTTGGATATGGCATTTCGTCGTCCCGTCAAATCAATTCACAATTCCGCCCTAAGCAGCATGGGAAGCTTCTTTTTGGAATGTTAAAGAGCTAGAATGACCAAAATAAGATACTTTTATTCTGTGGTAATGAATGTGTGTGCAACAGCTTTTCCATTATTTAATCTTCAAAAAAAAATGCAATTATTAAATGCTTAATGGAACAAGTACACAGTAGTGTTCGATGGTTTAATGGTTTATAATGTTTATTGAGTAGGTGACAATAGTGTGTAAAAAAAGGTGGAAAAACAGCTATCAACAAGAAGGGTATTATCGTTTGAAAATTTTTTTTTGATAAGTAGATATAGACATTGGCTAGATAAAGTTACGAAATTTCAGCATTTCTTTTGAAAGAAGAAAAGAAAGCAAGCCAGCTGATGTAATTCTCAAAACTGTTGTTATTAAAGTGTTGTAAAAGAAAAGAAAAGAAAAAGGAGCTTTTTTCGCTCTCTACCTTCTCTTGCAATTAAAACTCTTTAGTATTAAGAAAATATATGATCAGAGTTATCATGTGCGTATGCATTTGTGTATTATTCGTACAGAGATCGTTTGGCACATGTGTATATGTGGTTTTCAGCGGTTATTTGCACAATGTTGAAACAGTTAAACACCGACCATGATACAATTGATATTGACGGGTAGTTTTATTAAATAGAGAATTAAATATTTTATTTTCTTTGTGAGCGTGTTACCTAAAATTAAAAAAAAAAAAAAAAAAACAAAAACCAAAATAATTATGATAAATAAGTTAAACAAGAGACTAAAAAAATTTTACGCAAGAACGTAATGTAATGTAAAGAAGAAAAATAAAAATAAAATTACTAATAATAATAATGAGAGAGGAAAAATGTGCCAAAATTATTATTTACGGTATAAATAATTAAATATTTTAGTAAATTCATTAACAAGTGCCTTAACTTGAATAAATCATATTAAACGCGTATACACACAGGCACAGCAAGAAGTCTTTTTACTTATTATAATATTTATTCGTATATTTCTCTTTCTTATAATTTTTATGATTTACTCTCTCCGTGTAGTAAGTCAATCGTTAGTTACTCAGTGTCAGCGTGTGCATGTGCGTGAAATTTAAACAAATCTTATTAATATTTAGTGAGTGAGACAGAGAGAGAGAGAGAGAGAGAGAGCGAGAGCGAGCGAAAGAGAGAGAGAGAGAGAGCGAGCTTGTTCTTGATAAATGTATAATTAAAAAATAAACACATTAGTCGGAAGAGTCTGATAGAGAGAAAAGAAAAAAAAAAAATAATAAAAACAAGAGAAGAGAAACTTTATATATAAGCAAAAACTTAAGGAGTCTTTATTGTGCTTTTATTATCTTCCATATATATATATGCTGCTGTCTTACTGTTTAGTTAAAGGTGAGCATTTTAACTCTTGAGGGGGAGAATATCTCGCACTGTGTATATGTTTACTGATTTGTTGTTGCTTTTGTAATTATATACGGATCACTAACTTAATGGAGCAAACAGCCACAACGCAGAAAATAAAATTGAAATAAGTAAATGCATATTTATATATATATATATATGTATATATTTATACATATATAGATAGTATAAATACGGAGAAAATATACACTTATGACAGCTGTGTTTTGTTAAGAAAATTATTGACTTTTGCTTGCTGTTTTTATTTTCTGTTCGTACAATTTTATTAATTGACAAAATTCACATGAGAGCATTTGCATACCATTACACATAAGTATATAGGCATTTGAAAATGCATACACGTATTGATATACATTTACATGCAATGTAATACAGTTTACTACGCAGGAATTATTACATTTTCATAATAATACATATATGTACGTATGTAATTATTAGAAGTAAAACAAATTAAAAAAATATTCTTCAAGTATAAGAGGAAGAACAAAAAAAAAAAAATGAAATAATCAAAGCGAGGATTTAACAAATGCGCTCAGTAAATTAATCAATACGTATACGAGTAATGAATAAGAAGGGCTTGTTTTTCCTTCTTCGACTATCACTAACGGGAGATGTAATCTCGTATTTTTCCTATTTTTTATTCTATTATTGTATATTGTCTATATGTCCTGCCGTTACAGCGTTAAAGAAATTAATATTTTAACAAAGTTGCGGCAACTTTTAATATCTCGAATTCGTCAACTAGCTCTTGTTCTTTTTAATCATATTTAAATGACTGACTGACTGAGTCTATGAATTATGCCTAAAATAACAAATTCATTAAAAAAAATTTAATGCTTTGTAAACATTGTAGGTGTGAGAATGTGCGAAATATATCAATTGTACTTCAATTTCTTTGACTGCTGGCATCGCTGGCTTATGAAACACAAATTAAGTTTTACTTGATAATTTAAAAATGAATTATAAATTAACTTTTTCAGTTATCAGTATTACTTTTACTTTGATGCTAATCACAACAAAGGTCAATTAACCTTTCATTTAACAAATGACATTTTCCAGCTCTTTACAGTCTTCACACGTCTTACTGCTTTTAGATAAATTCGTAGCCGTTGTTAAGATGTTTAGGGGCTCATGTTGAAGCGCATGTTCGTAATAAAATTTAATATCAAGCTATTGTTGCAAATAATAAAAACGCTTGCAATGCTGCGAATTACTAAAGTGACCCCCCTGCCCTCCCCTCCTTCCCCCTCCTCCGCCACCAGTATGATTAATGATATAAATTTGATTAAAAATAATTTCGGTTCGATTGCGAATCTTATGTGATATCGGTTGTAATAAAAAAGCCAACTGTACGAGCAGATAGGCTGTTCAAGGCTGTTGGACACGTCTCTTTTAAATCTTTGATTTATGTTTGCTGATACTCTCAGCAAGCTCTCAGTCAGAGTGGGCTCCCACTTATAATGGCCGTAATCGCACCAGCCACCAGTGCTGAATGTGCACTGTACAACATTGTAGAGCAATATTTGTTGTAAATTTTTCTTTTCCTCTAATCTTAGTTCATAAGAAGAGTTTTAGTACCTAATAACATCGCACTCAACTCTTTAGTTTTATCCGTCCATCCCATTTGCTTGATAGGCTTCGTGTTTCTGATAACCAACTTAAATGTACCTTTACAATGTCTTGACAGTGTAAATGTTAATGTAGTCACTACTTACAAGGTTAAATTATAGTTAGGAAGGTTAGAAGAAATGTAGTTGTTGTTGAAAGATTTAATTGGCGCACATATCTCTTCCATCTTCGTAGAACACTTGCGTTGAATGTCCCTTTATATAAGCACAACACAGCCCACATTACGCTGATGCTCAAGGATATCGAGAGTTCTGGACACACATTCGTGGCCCATCGCTGTTTGCGGCCGAGGTCCGTCAAGCAAATGTTGGAGGCTCGCGCCGAATATAGACGGTGTAAATGGTACGGAAATGGGCGGCAGTAAAGTATTTTTTGCACTGCTTTGAAAAACCTGAGCCTTTGACTGCGTTTTGTGGCTTTTCGAACACATGCTCTGCCCAGTGAACATCGTTTTGTATTTTCAAGTCCAGAACAACACGAGCTTCCGACTCTTCTTCTATATTGACAACACCAAAGCAGAGAGGTTCTTCGTCATTTTTTCTGTCCGTTCTGTACCTTTGATGCACTTAAGGCTTACTTTATTTGTCCGACTCCACTCAGACGCTTTATGAGGCCCCGACTTATTGTGTCATTCACCATACATACGCATGTTCTGTAGCTCGTTGCTGCATGGTCTTTCACTGGCGGAAAACGAACGACGCAAGTTAGGCCTCTCCTGTTATGCACAGGAGGTCGTTAAAGAACGCTAGGGAGAGAGAAGGGGAAAGAGCAGAACCGTGTGGTACACTTGCATTTAAATAGAATGCAAATGAATTATTCCCAACCATTACAGGTCTTATCGTACGGTTTTCATAAAAAACTCAATATGAATCCAGCGAAAATGCTTTCTGCGATCGGTTTCGAGATGTCTTCGCCAAATTGGCGAATACCTTCATTCCACTTTTCGGTTAGCACATTACATCAACAGTGTACCCATTTTTGCGAACATTTTGCCTGTCGCTAATTAGATCGTTGTCGCTTCAGATATCTCGTTAAACGGTAGTCGATCGTGGTCTGCATAGTTTTGCTTATAGCGAAACAGACTCCAATTGGGCGATAGTTTGCAGGATTTGTCGCGTCACCTTTTTTGGGTATGGACTGGACATACGCAAACTTCCAGCGAGTTCGAAAAACGTCAGCATGGTAGCACTTGCTGAAAATATTGCGCAATGGTCTGACAGTTTTTTAGAACTGCGGCTGAAATGCCATCTGGACCTGGAGCTTTGCGAGTGTTGAGATTGGAGCAAGAACCTCTTCAATGCATCTCGTTCTTCGGCGGTGGCAATGGTTGATTGTCGTGTGATAAGTTGGAGTGTAAAGCAAACACTTCAGCCAACACATTCGTTTTATCAACCCGGTCAGACACTATTTGCTCTCTATTGGGAAAAATCGGAATCGATGCGGTAGATTGGTTTCCAATTCTTTTCACGAAAGACAAAAAGCTGTTGTTGCTTTTGAGTGGCGGCAAAATCTTTGGTATATAGGCGACGATTAAGATGGTAAACTTTAAATGCTCCCTCTCTGAACCTGATCTATACTACCCATAGGTAATTTGATTATCAGGTCAAGGCAAGCATGTGGAACGCCTCACGAGGGATATAAGAGAACTTCTATTTCCACCCTGACTCTGACTCGCAAATTCGATTAGCAAACAGCCAATTGGTCTCAAGACTGTTGTCAAGTCATTTAAGTTTGCAAGTTTCTATAGCACGTATAGTTGCAGGGTCTGGAAATTGATTGTCGCATTTGATGATGCTATGTCATACGTATTGTAATAATGAGAAAGTAATCTGGAAGTTTTTACTATTTTTGTTTTTTGAAATGTTACTTGATAGTTTAAAATGTTGTACTAAGAGAGAAATTGTGTCTTTCAGTGCAATAGAAATTTTGTAATATTATCATCATTCGAGTTGGGTACATCGAATCGGATCACGTTTTCATTTCATTATTATCTTAATTCTGTAAAACTTTTCTAATATGTCCGTAGAGAATGAACATTAGGTGTCTGTTTTTAGCACAGTAACAACTTATCCTTTTTTTCTTCCATCTCGTTAGTAGCACGATAAGCGAAAGCTTTCCTTCCCTGTGATCGATCAGATTCTGAGTTAGCTTTAGATGAATAAATCGTTTATATAGCTTACGATGTAGTGATGAAAAAGACGAAAGACCTGTTTTTGAAAGTTTTTTTTTTTTCATTTTAGGAATGGAATTTTTTTTTATTTTTTTTATTTTTGCATTATAAAAGACAACATATTTCAGATATCAGATTTTTTTAGTAGTAAACGAATTAACAACATAACTAAACTACCTACGCTAAAGTACAGTGGAGAGCGAATAGTAAACGAACGCCACAAGTGTGCGCTCAAACGTAGAACTGAGAAGTTCGACTGATCAGCGGGAACATCAAGATAGATCTTAGTCGAGCCGCAAGATAAAATCAATTGCCTCAATTTTTTCAAGCCAATGTAATCAAAGGGAGCGGACCATACGGTAATGGTACAGTCATTTGTTGCTTCAGCGGATCGAACAAGATCATGCAAGACCGCCTTGCTATTGGCAGCTACGCCAGCCCGCAATGGGAACGTAATGCATTGTCCGGAATCGACGGTATTGCTTTCTTTCATAAGAGTAAGTATAGCTACGATATTCTCAGGGGTATCTGAGCCTTCGATAGGATCTTCACTCCATTGGGTAGTCCAGCCGAGCGAAAGAACAGCCTGTTTAAATTGTGCGCGTCTTGCATCTGTAGGTGGAATGTGAAAATTATTAACAAGACCCCCAGCAATATCGGCACTCAACCTAATAGGATGAATCATCTCCGGTATCGTGCGCTTTAATCTGTCAAGAGCTGCTTCAAACGCCTCTATCGATTTGAAATCAAATTTGATGCTTTTAATTTTGTCAGGATTCTCCAGATTAAATAGTTTGACTTGTACAAGAAAAGAACCTAAGCTTAAATCAGTGCTTATAGGGCGAGGATGAGCGACTTTGGGCAGAACTGAGCCATGTTTTAATATATTACGAAGAACGATGTCCGGTTCAATCATATTACACTCATTCAATTTTAAAGCCTCATCGAGCAATTGTTGACCGTTTGCGGGGTGAGTCCACTTCACAGCCAAAGAGTTTGTAGTTTTTTTTCTTTCAATTTTTAGATCATCACTAAGCGAGGATTTTGATTCGAAAGGATACGTCAGCTTTTTCATTATCACGAAAGTCGAGGGTTTACTCAATTTTTCAAATTACAAAAAAGGAAGCCGTTCCTTAAAGTGTACCGATAATATACTGAAAATTTTTTACATTTGTCACAGTTGGAAAAAAATTTTTACAGCAAAAAAAAGTTTGCTTTCACTTTGACAAGATGCACAAAGCAAGCAGAAACGTTATAGTCGGCTTAGGCCGGTCATTAAACACCCCACCCCCCTTTCCGTTTATAACATTTGTTTATTTATTGTTGTGACGATACATAAAATATTTTTTATGCATTATTATGCAAGTTTTCATGACAGAGAAAGGCTTCAACGGACCTAATCTAAATCCAGCAAACTTTATTTATTTGTTAAAGCTTTTCTTTTTTTATTGTTTGTTATCCATTGTTTTTGGCATAAGAAACTTCAAATTTGTGTTTGTCTGGCCATCTGGCCAAGAGCTGACTTTTCATGTGAATCCCTGTATATGGGAGGCGGAATAAAAAATAGATCTTCATTTTGAAACTATACTGACGGTGTGGACCAGAAAATGTAATCTTTCTGCAAACTCTTCGCTAATTATTTATATCAACTCTTATATGGAAAAGGGTCGCAACAAGTTAGATCCATATGGTTCTTAGTTGATTTTATACAGCTTTAATAAGATGTGCTAGCTGCTCGCATCAGTTTATTTATTTGTAATCGAATTTTAAGGGACTACTTTTGTTTCTTCCTGCAAGATATTTTTATATTCGTCTCGTCGCAGTGGCACCTTTACATGAAATCAAAGAGAAGGAAAGTTTTCATTGTTCAGTGGCGATGGCAAACTTTAATATTTTTCATTGCTTGGCTGTTACAATTTAGAACGCTATCTGCTTTAGCTTTGCAGTTTGAGAAGCTCGTAATGTAAAAGTGAAAGATTTGAGATTTGAAAATACGTCGTCAAGTTGAACTTTTTAGCTGAATTGTGAGCACAAAGGGAGTATGAGTTGTTCTGGACCGTTGGACGGACATGTTGATAGACATGCACATACTAAACGCTATTTAAAAATCTACTACACTATACTATAAGTCTCCAAACCGTATTGAAAAAGTGTGAAAAACGCAATTTTCTCAAGTGCACACATGCCGAACGAAGCATTGCCAGTCAGTGTTTCTTAATGGATGCAAGAAAGAATGCAACCGTCTATCTCCCTAATATGTAAGGAAAGGCGGGAAACTGTTAATTGGTATTTGAGCAAGCGGAACTTGCTTAAGATTTGTTAATTAATTATTTTTACGCTATTGTTAAATAGATTTTCAAGTTACACTTTTAGTAATTTATCGCCAGCAGTTGGTTAGTTATTTGCTTAAACGAATCCGGTTTTTTACTAAATGAAATGATTTACGATAGTTATTGTTTCTGATTATTTTAATTTTTCTCTTGCTAAATTCATTTACTTTTGCAAGAAGTATTTGGAGCACATATGGTCATTTTAATTAGGTTGCCTGTTGAAATTTATTATCTAAGTATGTTCTCGTGTATCGCCTTACAATTATCACATTTACTGTGCATGTTGAAGCGTAGCGGTAAACTAAATTTATTATATCATTTGCAATATCGTAAGATTAGACGATTAGAAACCTTTCCCAACGTTTCAGTCATATTTCGTTCATTAATCTACCTTACGGTTGCCTTGTATATGTTGTATAAGCCAACATGTGCAAAAATATCCATACATTTGCTTTTAGTTGACTTACTGAGATGCGAGTTATGTAAAGAAAAGGTATATATGTTCAAATGATATGTGTGAAGTTCTTTTACCGATTCAGCTATATAGTTGTTCACTATAGTTGCAGCCACACACATCAATCCCCATTAAATGTGAGCTAACACATTGCGAATAGAATCTGATCAAGTCGATTTGATCGTCCCGGCTCCCTATTCACTACCTAGGCTATGCGATAGTCCAAACTAAATGAGAGGTGTAGACCGAAACGTTGCGAGCGAGGATAGACCGAGTGGTATATGCGTAACAAACCATGTAATATTGTGGCGTAAATGTAGTTTAGTTGGAATTTTAAAAAACATAAAAGTCGACGATAGTAATTTCAGCCTTTTCCCCACAAGTCATATACAAGAATAATATATATTTTAGTGATTATAGTTAAATAGACGATGACTGTGGAAAGATTCGTTTCAAGTCGAATGCATTGAGCTTCTTTTCAAGAAAATAGTTTTTTTTCATTATCCATTGCGAATTTTTATTTTCTTGATTATTTGCATTTACATTACTCTTCGGTGCTTATTATAAGTGATTACTTCGATGTTTGCAGTAATGAATTAACAAACAACTTGAGAGCACAAGTTGTCCCTTCATTTTTCCATTTTATTTATTTATATAATTTGTTTTTTTTTTCTTAAGTCTATCATAAGGCAATGAGGGTACAGTGACATCGTCATTGTGTTTGTGACAAACTAACATACATATATACGTATCGCAGATTCTAGCCTACCTATGTATACACTTCAAATTCCTTTCATTCGTCGCCATTAATTTGCAACTCGCACCTGCACATATTTCATCGTAATGTGTGAGTGTAGTGAAGTTTCAAAATCGATAACTTTTACATTACAAATGCGACCCATTTATGTTCTAATATATAAAATGATAAACAATATAACTAAAAAAAAAAGAAGAAGAGAAAAAACTCAAAAACTTTGATTTTTGCACAATGGAATGGATTTTTCAACACAAACGGCTTATATGTTATTCTTCTTCTATTTATGCCTTATCCACACAATAAATTAATTTCGCCTAAGACAGGCTTTGATTCGACCAAGTCTAAGAGTCTTTCTAGAATGACGATCTATTCCAATTTATTCCGTTCACATTTATTAGTAAAAAAATAAAAAACTTATGTTTGGCTTGGGCCGAATCCTGCATCACCATTAAAAAAGTCGGCGACTCATTCTTTGACTTATTGTCATAAAAAAACGAAGGAGATAAAATTTCTCTTGCATCTTTTACTTCACTAAAGTTACTCTACCACGTCGTGACGTCGACCATAATTAATTTAGAATTAACGCATTTACCTGATCGCCTTCTACTCTCCCAGTCCTTCTAATTGATACTCATATCAACGGTCACGTTACGTCACACAAATTAATCTACCACTTACCTCGTCGCATTCTACTCTCGAAATCCTTTTCTTTGATACCCATATCAGAAACAATTAATCCAAATATTTATTTTAAATTTAATTAAGGAACTTACATAATAATTTTAAATATCTTGTCTGATTTAACTTATGATTAGTAAACGTGAAATCTGAAAAAACTAAAAAAAAAAAAACGAAAATTTAATCACTTGCTACTTTGTGTGGGTTGGTTGGGTTTTTTGTAAACTAAATGGGGAAACTTTTAGACTTCCATCTGTCATAATGGGTGGGTAATGAATAAATAAAATGCTTGGAGAACCCGAATTGCGTTCAGTTTGCGCCCTGATCAATTTGGCCCCATTTCAATACCAACTTTTAATGTTTCCACCAAACTTGATGGCGATATTTTCATTTTTGCGACCAGAAGAGTGTACACAACACACATCATACAGACACACAGACATGTCTTAATCAATTCAAAATTTCACGCTGATCAAGTTTATATATATACTTTTTGTGGGATCCCCGATTCTTTCTTCGTAGGTGTTGCAAACGTTATGGACAAACCCACTCACCATCCACCGTCCACCATTCAATGGTGGGTATAAAGAAACGCGTAAAACAAGACGAAGCAAAAATAAGTAGAAAAACGTGATAAAATTTTTAAATTCATTCATTATTACGTTTATATTATTATCTATCGCACCTTTCGCAGATGAAGTTATGCTAATTTTATCATTTCGCTTGAAACATCGAAACATGGATCGGTTATATTATAATATCTACTAACAGCTCCTGCGCGATAGTTGATTGCTACACAGAATGACGTTTCATTCACTCACAATAACTAATTTCCAGATTTCGTTTTATTTTTATATTAATTGTGGGCAAACTTTTAATCTAATTTAATTGATTCTCAAGATTTTGACAAGAATATAAAGGGAGTGAGGATGAATTCGACTCTTAGCTCGGTTAATGCAACTCTGTAAACGATGTAGTAAGAAAGGTCTGTTAATTACTTGGGATAAAGATAAGGGGTTAGATTTGGTAACCCACTGCGTTCGTATTAGGAAATATAAGATATTTTTTTTGTTCGACATTTTATGGATCCATATAAAAATACGCTTCGAGCAAGCTAAGTAAATTCAAATTTCGTCTTTCGGAATTTCGGAAAGCAATCAAAAATTTGGTAAAAGTAATTCCAAAAAACCGAATCTGAATTTCTTAACATTGCTTGAATGATATGTTCATATCGATTTATGAATTGTCTGTCCACAGAAGTATCTTACGTTTCCTAATTTGGACGGAGTAGGCCTCCAAATCTAACCATATTCCGATCTTAACTATTTTGCAGAGCTCTGTTAAGAGAGTTGGTAACTGTTGGTTTGGTAATGTATGAGATCCGAATTTAAATTTAAAACTAATTCGCCGGGTCGTCCCATTGGCCAACTTTGCTTATTCCTTAATCTCTCTCTCTCTCTCTCTCTCTCTCTCTAAATTATAAATCGAATTCTTCTTCTTTTTTGTCAATTTGACCGCGTAGTGCGCGTAAATTCAATAAAGACAGATGAACGTTAGAGAGGCGCACAGACACACACACATACTACCTTATTCACACTGATTGAAAATATATATATACTTTATCTCTAATCTCTAATGCAATATTTCGGTCTGTAATAAACATTTCCCGGATGTGGGCACAAAGGGTGGACATTAGTAAGTCTACATGAAGTTAATTTTAAGTTTAATGAGCCAAAACAATAATTTTGTTAGAGAGATATGTTAAGGCATATTAATAGAATTCTTTTAAGTCGCGCTAGCATTCAAATAAAATACAATTATTCCCGGAATATGTCCAAAAAAAAAATTATATATACACAAATATATATTTAGGTTAATTCGTGAAAATTTCATATTCTGCGAAAGCGAAAGTTTGCTTCGCGACTGAATCCGATACTACGAAAAAAGAAATAAAATATAAAATGAGTTCGTAGTCAATAGACTTCCTTGGAAATGGTGAATGCATAGCACAGCCTTTTGATATCTTCGCAACAATGGCAGTCCCTTGCTGCTTCTTCACCTTTCTATTATTGTGAGCGATTTTTGGGGATTTCTCCGATGTTTGCTGGCCTGCTGGCTGCTAGTCATCTCTTTTCGGATGGTCACCTCATTTAAAATGGACAAACTTCTCGTTAAAGTGTTGTATTCGACAGGGATGCTTTCCAAATCAATGCTATTTTATCTCGTCAAAAATAAAGATTTCCCCAAATAATAAAGCTAATGCAGATTTCATGAAGCAAATCACATTACAGTCCATCCATTGCATCGAACATTCAGATGACACGGGCGAACATTTGGGTAGAAGTTTTTCAAAAGTAGATCCACGATATCGAAATCGAAAGTTATAGGTGAATATATGAAAAATTTCTCGATGTCTTTGAATGTAGTTTCTTTTGCATTGTGGGCGTGTCTGAACTTTGTATTCTTTCTTAATCGATCAGGAAATGCTTGTACTAAATTCCAACTTCCCATCTAAATTTTTGCTATTGTGACGACTCAAAAAAAAAAGAGTAAAATATGCACAGTAATCACATTTGCATGAAAATAGAAAAAGTAGGCGTGTCCCAGAGAAGATAAGTAGACAAATATATTTGCTACATAAGGTCTAAAGATATCGACTTGCTTACGCGAAATATTTAAATAAATCAAGAGCCCGAAAATTTAGCGCTAAGCATCGGGACGTCCAAAGCAGTAGCATAGATATTTTTGATGCGTTTCGTTACGCCTCAAATCGGTTCGAAACTTGCTTTGAATTGTCGTTTTCGCTTGCATGCGTTCAACTAGCGATAAATAGTTGATTCCTTGTTGCTTTTCTCAATATCATATCAATATCTGACTGTTAGTGTTATTTATTGGGGGAAGTCCCTGAACTATTCGCCCTGTGGAGCACTTATTTGAAAATGATTTGCTTTTAAATAATTGTGAAAATACACAAAAACATATATTTCTTTACAAACCGTTTACCTTGACTTCTTCATTGATCTTTTTAGAATTTTAATTTCATTAATACTTGGTTTTTCTATTGTTTATATTTATTATTAAATTACGAAAAAAAAAATAATAAAAATTCTACACAAGCTTCCGACACAGTTGTAATTGCATGGCTCCCATCCCCTTCTTGTATTTGCATTCGTTATTATTCTTATCATTAGCGTTTTATTCATATTTTCTTTGTATTTTATACGCATTGCACGCTTGCTATCATTGAAAAACGTTTCTGGTTATTTTTCGTTTGATTTCTCGAACTTGTTGCTACAAACTAAGTAAACTCAAGATTTCGAAAATATCCCAAAACGAAAAGGAAAATAAATTATACTCGGCTTACCGACTAAATCTTTCGGTGTTTGGTGCAACATTTGCACCTGGAAGTAAAGACTGTTTAAGACCCGTAAAGGTTATCCATTGTCTTTACGATGCAAAAGTCCAATTTTCCTTAAAAAGTATGCAGCTATGCTGTAAACATGAAATGGCTATTGCATAACTGTGACATAATTTTTGTCCATGCATAGCTAACGTATGCATTTGTACATGCCACCTGTGACATAACGACATAATCAACATGTAACAGAAATTTAATATAAGAAATACATAATAAATTCAAGATAAATTCGAAAAATGTATTGAGCCAAAAATGAACATAATTTTGTAATGATGAAGTAGAATAAAACGATCATATGTCTGGCTGGCTTGAATTGAAGGCTCAATATTATTTGAGTATGACAAAAAACTTATTACAATGTTTTCTTAATCATCAGGAAATCAATGGGTCGCATAAAAAACTGATATTTAATACGTAATGCGACGAAGGCAATGAAGAAGCATTCAAGTTCAAGGACTCCTCTAATGTTTAATTTTAGTGGCGTTCATCCGCCCGTCAATTCATTGATAATTGTTGAAATTTTTATTTAGCTAGAACTTAACCGATAAGTGCCGCCTAGTTAGTAGGTAACTATAGCCAAAAACAAAATGAGAAAGTCATACATTACCCGTAGGCCAAATTTTTGATATGCTCCAGTTCATAACAACATGTAAATTAAATAAAAATGTTAGGCTCGGGAAAACCTGCACCATTTCCGTCATAAAACACCGAAGATTGTATTTGATTGCCATGTCAGATATATATAATGTATACGTATAATAAAGATGATCTTTTTGTCAAAGAACTTATTAGCCTTCCCCTAGTTTCCTCCTAAAATAATAAAAATTGTATTTTATTGTCAAGAGACTAATTATTCTTCATTACAGCCCTTATATGGCCGGGACTCCAAAACGTGAACCACATGGTATCTGTACAATGCAGATGATCATTTTGTCAAAGAACTTATTGGCCTTCCCCTAGTTTCCTCCTGCATTGGCTTATTTTATATGGGCACGCGACCGACTACAGATATTTTATATAACAATTTTGTATATGTTACATAACAATTTTGTAGCAATTTTCATAAGAAAAGATTAAAAATATTAGATCGAAAGACTGCTTAACTGTTGGAACGTTAATATATAATATAGAAGGAAAGAAGGCTTCAATTAATGGGTTCATCTCTATCTAAACTTTTCATATCCAGTATTTGCAATAAAATGATATCATCGATTCCCGGTAAGGAACGATTCTAAAAGTCATCCGATCCAATCCATTTTCAATAGCGCTTGCGATTGGACCATACATATGAAAACATATTAAATCATGAGATCATCAAAATATCTCAAAATTAGCGACCGATACATTAAACACAAGAACATAGATATCTGAAGGATGGACAAATAACCATAGGAAATGCCTTATCAAATGCAATAGTATGTAGACGATTTGCTCGTTTCCGTTGTGGACATTACCTTCGTGAGCGTTAACCTGTGTGTACGATAAGCTTAGAAAAATGTTATGAAGGCTGTGCAACCGATTGATTTTACTTTCTATTGCCAGCCGTTAATCGGATTGCAGTAAACTATTCAAAAAACCGAACAAAACTGATCATTAGAACAGGTATTGCCTTCCATCATAACAATGCCGGATCGCACACACTTCTGATGACACGACAAAAATTGAGAGAGCTTCGCTGAGAAGTTTGAAGAAGAACTTTATCTTATCCCCGGCCATTATTGTTGCAATCTCTCCAGAAGGCTTTTTAAAGATTTAAAGCTGAATTGGAAAAAGACCTATGGAAATCAAGTCAATAATGAAATATTCCGAAAAATGGCAAAAGTTAAAAAAAAAAAGAAATAAATAACGAAATTGTCACAAAATCTCCCAATACTTTTTCCTAAAAATATAATTGCAATTTGTCTAAAATAAAAAGAAATGCATATCTCTTTAGGTTTATTCTCGGTTTTTATTTGACATTCACACAACCATTGCAATATTTCACGCCAGAACTTGTGCTTTTATCGTTTGGCAAAGAACAAGTGCTGTCGAATCTAAATTGCACGGTTGTACAAGATATGCCTTTCGGCCGAAAAGCGAAACCAATTGAAAAGATTCGAAAGATTCGAAAGATTGGAGACTTGTCGACATCTATCGAGTCGTTTGCGATATGTTTGCGAATGTTGTTTGTTATAAAGTAGTTTCAGTTTGAAATTTAACGTAAAGTTTATAATAACATTTAGCAGAGCAATATTTAACTTGTAATGGAAATTTTTAGCGATTATTTGCATTATAGATATGCAATTATTCAGGTTCCCGCCAAGGCGAGCATTCATTGCTGCTTTGTAAATAACAAATATTTTGTTTAGAAAACGAATGCATTTGTAAAAATCTCTCACGCTCTCATGGCCCGTATGTGGCCCATTCACGTTTACTTTTCACTTATTATTTAGTTAAAGTTTATTTGTTTATTATTATTATTGTTATTATCATTTACATATGTATGTATGTATGTATGTATTGGCAACCTAATATGTTGAAGATATAATTTACCACCTATTTGTTGATAATCAACGAGACATCACACACACACACACACACACACACACACACACACACACACACACACACACATGCGCACAATTAATTATTAACGGTGCAGTTATTTTTGCCTCATTTCTGTTATCAATTTCTAGTATGAAAAAACTGATAAAATTTTTATATTGCCTTCTATTCCCGAGTGAGTACGTGGTTAACTTTAACTGTACAAGGAAGATAATACGAGTTTTTTGTCGATATTATAATAATAACATTAGACGTCAATTACCCTAAGACAAATTGAAAACAAAGAAAAAGTTGCAAAACTGCGAAGTAATTCAAAGGTGTACATATGTATATGTGTATATATGTTCTGTAAAAGTGCTAATAATAATAAAAAGACTTTAGTTTTTTTTTTTTTTTTTTTTAAGAAATTAAACAAAGGCTTTATTTTTAAATGTGTTATATTCGCGTACATATAAATAACTTCGTTAAAAAGCTACATTCTCTGAGAGAAAAGATCTCAAATCGATTAGAGAGCCAACAATCATTCTGTCTTTAACATCTACTTACTATTTCCATATCCCTTCTGTGGCTTGATCGGTTTTTCTGTCTTTACCATCGTGAAACAGAATTATGTTAATTTTTTTATTCCATTTCATGCAGTTGGGAAGACGCAACACTACGGCAGTCGAAGAAAGCCGAGAACATTTTTTTGATAGTTGAGTAACTTTAACGCGATTCTGGCGATTCTTCGAATCTGGCCTTCACCTTTCAGTTCGTTGATCGTTCACGGGTCATGCAGAGTCAGTTCTCCAACTCCCATCTCGCGTAATTATAGATATATACGATGTCCTGGTAGTCAGCAATCATTGTCTCGGAGATATAGTAAAAATCGAAAAATATGCATGACTCTACTACAGAGATACTAAAGATAAGGCTATCAATTTACAAAAAGCAAAAAATTAACAAAACAGTACCCGCGAAGTTTAAATGAAAAATTTACCCTAAATTTTATTCACAATATTATATATAAACAAGCGGCATTGCAATATAAGTTTGTATGTATTTTGAGAGAAAATCAGATCACAGACAAATTTTGCAACAGCTATTTATAGCATAACCATACATATAAAAATGTTAGCTGAAGAGGTGACTGGAGCAAGTAAGAAATTTATATTCGGCCGTAACTGAATCTTTTGTACCCATTACCGACAAAAACAGGAAAAGAACTATATTTCCTTGGTCCATAATATGGGAGTGAGAGCAACTGGTTTCTTCTATTTTCAAAATAAAAGTTTTCGTCGCATAGGCGTGTGAGCGTGTCCTGTGAACAGCTTAGGTCCCTCCCATCAAACCCTTTTGCAAATTTGTAGGCGATATCTTCATTTTTCGCAGACACTACACAGTTGTGCAGGCAGACATATGGACAGACGAACAGACGGATATGCACAGGTGTATTTCAAATTTGAAAGTGGCCAAAAATTTGGTTTTGAAGCTCGCTTCTGTGCGGTTTAAAGTTTTCGAAATTATGACGCACCATAAGCATTAGTTTTTCATATATTCGTACTGCACGTGTACTGCAGCATCGCCCACAGAAAATACGTTCAAATTTTTGTGCATTTATCTGCTGTAGTTTTGGATTGATGATCGAAAACTCAATTTTTTATTACCTTTGAACAACAGAGATGTTTTCAGCCTATGTAGTACTATAGGCGTGTGCTTCGACCAATTTAGCCCATTTTCAATATCAACCTGCGTGCAAGAACTTCCAATGTTTCTGCCAAATTTGAAGTCTATAGCTTCATTTTTGCGGCCAGGAGAATTTTTACAATAGACATTATCCAGACAGACAGACGGAGAGACGGACATGCTTAAAGCTAATTATTGAGAAATTGATACTTATTCTGGGTCTTCGATGCTTCCTTCGGTAAATTCGGACGGTATACAATGGATTAAAAATTAATCGTCTTCAGCATGCATGTTTTGTTGTTGACTTAAAGCGTAACAATTGGTCTCCAGGCGGCTCGATTGAGATGAAAAATTTACATCGATATTTAATATATTATCAAGCTACTGAGAATATGTATCGATTATTTTTTGTGTCTCTTATTGTGTCTGATGAATTGTGTGGATGAATTAATGAAACGGCAACGGGCGGCCAGTCAATCACGCACTTAAAGTCGGCATATCCCTGCATATGATATCTCTGACGCGCATTTCTTTCTATCACCACTGTATAGACGGACAGAAGGATAGACGGACATGCTTAAGTCGATTCACAATTTGATGCTGAAAAAGAAAGTATTATGCGTTTGGTTGGGGGTTTTCTGAAGCTTCCTTCTGGGTGTTGCAAACGTTTTAACAAAATGGTTAGAGATCCGATAACAAAATAAGTCTTGAAATTGCGATAATAAATTTTGAAGATACCATCACTAATAGATTGCAGATCTTGCAGTCGTTCATCACATCTGAATATTTCAATTAGAAATTTTTTGAATTTTTAAATAAATTTTCTCTTTTTATTTTTGATTTTGTATTTTGGCGCTATTTCGGTATAAAATATGTTTTTAATAATTCTTAAGTTTTTGTAACCAAAGAACTACGAAGTAAATTGAAAAAGTAGCGATAAATATTCGGTGCTTCCAATGAGGATAAGCAGTTTTTTGTGTTTTGGTTGGTTGGTTCACATTTCCATCTAAAAAGTATACAGGGGATACTAAAGAAGAACAAGATTTTTCAAATAATTTTGAGAACATTTTTTTCATTCTCTCTCCACTTGCAGATTCGATGTGAAATTTTAAACATCGTCGTCAATACAATGAATGTAGGCAAAGAAACTAAAATGGCAAATAAAAATCAAAATAAGAAACAAAGGCAAATTAATAAAAAACAACAACAACAACAACAACAGTTGCAGCAAAAATTGTCCAAAGATCAGAACGAAAATGTTACGAAAAATTCAAAGAGTGCGGCGACAGCGGTTGCGGGTAAACATACGCGAAATGTGACAAACACCAGCAATAATTGCATTAATGGCAGCAACAACATTAGTAATGCTAACAATAACTGCAGCGGCAATCATGTCATCAACGATAACAATAACATCAATATCACTCAAAAACTACGCGAATATTATGGGCAGCAGCAGCAGCAGCAGCAACAAAAGCAATATAACAAATTGGCAGCAACAAATGCTCTACCGGAGTGTGCTGCTAATGCTCCAAAATTTGAGAGATCGGGCAGTTTCTCAATAAGGGGTAGACTGTCGAAGCTTATTAGCTCAATAACGAACAGTAAAGAGAGTCTAAATGCAAATGAGAAAGAACATGAGCTACCCTTTCAATTTACGCGCAGCAGATCGTTGATTTTGCCGAAGCGAACAAGTCGTAGAAGCCTGGTTGAACCGCAATTGGAACAGCTATCGGAAGAGGTCGAGAAGTTGAGCGATCTCACTTTGCCTGCTTCGCCTAGAAAAAATTCAATGGAATCGACCGATTCAAGGGCGGAGGAAACGTGTATTTCTGCTGCTATTGTCTCACCGCCTATAGAAATTCCCAAAAATTCCCAACAAAGTTTGACGTCAACACCCCTTTTGAAAAGTCCCAATTCGATTTCGTTCGATCCTCACCAGAATTTCAAGCGACTACGATCCAATACATTCATTTCCTCCTTTAAAAGCACCTTTGCTGGATTGACTGGCGAGAAAAAAAAGGAAAAACTTAATCCCAAATGGAGTGCTTCGTTGCAATCATTGCAGGCGATCGATAATATGGTCAGCTACGAGAATATGTCATTTATCGATTATGATAAATTTAATGGGTATGAGAAGCATTTGGAACGACAATTATCGCAGATTAGCTTAATGGAAGCTAATCAGGATATGCAAATGCCGCAGCCGTCTGATTGTAATGTGATAACTGAGGACACATCCTGTACACTGTTAAATGCCGCCGTTACCCCAGTGTGTAGCACGACGTCGACCGTGTTTGTTGCCCCGCAGACGGTGATACGGCGCCGGCAGCGTATTTCATCGCACAACAGCTCCTCACGTGCGCTGGCCGAACGTCATAGCGCCTCGCGTCATAGTTTTCATTTGGATACGGACTACGAACATAATTTGGATAAGCCGCGCAATGTTTATCGTGATAGTTTAGATTCGCGTAAACTTGAAATACTCAATTCCTTGTCGCGTAGCTCTTTCATATTAGATAGCAATATTATCGACGTTTTGGATTTGGCAGACGGTCCGCTCGGTCAACGTAAACGAGGCGCTTATCAAACCAATAAACGAAGAGAACCGGGAGGAGTGGATGTTGTTGATGCTAGGCAAAGTAAACAGGTGAGTGAATAAAAAGCAAACTAAGTTATGGCAAAAAACTTTACAATTCTTTTGACTTGAGATTTTTCAAGATTTTCATGCAGAAATTCCTCATTTATCGTAGCTATAACTAGATCTTTGCTACTATTAGATTAAACTTGATTTTTCTGAAGTTTTACTCTGTCCAATGTTTTGAAACTTTGTATTAAATGGCAGAGACTTGCTTCGGTTCGCAACCAATCTGTGTAATTAATTGGTTTCGAGCCGAGATTTTTTTTTTTTTTAGATGAAGAACCACTTAGGTGTGGTGGTGACGTATGGTGTGTGTGTATGGCCCGACGATGGTCGAGGAGGTCTACAGTTAGGGAATATTAGGACAACGTCGGTCTTACAGGACATTATTTTAGTGTCTTGTATGCTAAGAATTATATTGACAGAGAGGGTGTGAAGAATATAGACACTAAAAACTATAGGAACAAAGTGAATCAATATAGAATCAAAAACACATTTATTTTTATTTTATATAAAGTTTAAATCTTAAAAAAAACAACCTCGGTTGCGTGATGATGGTATTTTTAACCTTTAATTGATTGTAGTTCGGTACACTGTTGCAGTTTTTTAAGTTTTTGAAATTCAATTTATAACAATACTTATACCCTACACCACTTGTGGTTATATTAAGAATTCATCTAAGCCTGTCTGTCCGTATATCCGTCCGATGTCTCTCCATATAAATTTGCGTTCAAGCTACAGGTCGCAATTCTTGGGATATTTTGATGAAATTTGGCACAGTGACTTGCACTACTGACAATTGTTCGGATCAGTCCACTTTTTCGACCTCTCGCCATACGATGGCCCATTCTGAAAAGTCGTTATATGGAAAAAATTGCTATTTTCAAAATTGGCGGCAAAGGTGGATAAGTAGCAGTATTTCGGCATTCTAAATTGCTATGAAAACTTTGGACCGGCTGGGTCAATTTTTGGAACCCCCCCCTCATATTCAATCTTTGTTGAAATTATTGTTGAAATATTGAAAAAAGCTCCTTTTTTCACACAATGACATTTTCAAAATGGGACGTGATATGAAAAATCATTGTAATACTGTCTCGATCAATTTTCCATGTGGCGCGTTCCGATACCACCATCATACCACCTCGTAAATGTCATGGCCATGTTCAAAATGAGGAGGTTTTCAGATACATCCGCTATATATTCGATATATATTTCGTTGGCGAAATTAATGAGGCTATCGCATCTGGAAGTCCAAACTTAAGAAAAAGAAACAAAGACAACGAGTACGAGTTAGGTGCGGTATTTGGACCATACATTTTTTAAAAAGCTGGCGGTTCAACTGTTACAATGAATCGGTTGATATTGACTAAGTTTTTTGAACCTGAAGTTGATTCTTTCGAATGGTCGACGACCATTAGAACGACATTGAACGACGACATTAGAATAGTATCTCCTGACAAGGAGCTCGTAAACCAATGGCTCTACTGCGTGAAGAATTTAAAAATGAAATCTTATCGGACGGGCAGAGGATGGGAATGTGATTTTGAAACAAGTGGCATAATAAAATGTTACACGCAAAATGCTACACCGCATACGAAAGGCGGTATGGGATTAAGTTTTGCACGTCTTCTCATCAATTGAAAACAATCTTATTACGAAAACAACTTTCGCTGCTTTGATTAGATAAAAGTTTTCCTTTTCTAATGAGCATTAAAAACAGTAATAAGTGCCCTCCGTTGGACGTTGATTAGTTTGTGTGGTAAAAAATGGACATTTCAAGCTCTAAAACTATCGAACGTCCTCTCCCGTTACCCAAATCAACATTTCCTCATTTTATTCAACTTAAATTATATTATGTATGACAAGGAAGACAAGGAATACCAAAACTAATAAACGCCGGTAATGCGATTAAAGTTAATAGTTTTTGATTTCCATTCTGGGAAAAATGCCACTAAAATGCATATCAATGCGTGCATGGATAGAACGAGTAGAATGCGCTTTAGCAAAAGATTAACATCAGATTGCGATAATTTAAAAAGATCGCCTGTTAGCTATTCTCGATATCACGCTCTGTGAATACTTGTGTTATTATACTTGAGTACTTCTTATACACCGAGTTCCTTATTCTGTTATTTTCTGTAACTTGTGTAAGACGCGTTCATCTTTTCCGAAATTCAGATATACATAAGTTTCAGTTGTTTATAGGCTGTCGTTCAGCATACATCAAAGGGCAACGAAATAGATGTGAACTACGGCATTGCGCTTTTTCCCGTTTCAAACTGGATTAAACTGGAAAAAAGTGCAACCGAAGCTGGATGGAAACGATCAAGTCGACTTGGAATGAGAAGATGTGTAAACTATGGAATATTTAAAAAGTTGTTAGTGATATTTCGTGCAAAAAACGTTCGTGTTGAGAACGCTAAAGTTCACGTACGTCCGCCCATCTCCAGCAAAAGCAACAGGGGAAGTTATGTTCAACTTAGGCTGGGACCTTTCTTTCCCGATGGGCGATCATTTGTTAGATTTTTTTCCGGAAAACGAATCGATGACCATTCCGCCTTTGCACCTGCAAGTTACCCAATAAGTGACAAGGAACCATAAACAGTTCCATGTTCCATATTTCAATTATTAAGCTTCCAAAAACTTACAGAATTTATTTGTATCTGCGATGCAGGCATTCTTCCCTTGATTGAAAATTTCTCTTTTTTTTTTCGATAGCCGATGAATTGATACTGCGCTAGCATACTACAGTTATTTGGCTTAGAAGCAAAAAAACGGCATTTATTTTTTTACATCGATAACATTTAATTAAGCAACTAACGTTGACATTCAATTAGACCCTATACGTGCATTAAACGTTTAGCGTTGCGTTTAATTAACTCGAATAAACACAAAGCAATCAAGTGTTTCAAAGCAAACAATTTATATGTATACATATATATGTGTATGTGTGTGTGTGTGTGTGTGTGTGTAAAAAATCTTTTATAATAGTGAAAATGAAGTAACTTTTATTTGAATAAACCAAAACAAAAAAATTCGACATTTTTGTGAATTTTTTCTTAATGATGGCTCGTTGTAATTGCATAAGTTTGACTTAAAATCTATAAACAAAAAATTATTCGTAATTATTGATCATTTTGTTTTTACTCTCTCGCGGAAATGAAAAAATCTTTTTTATATATATATGCTTTTATTGCATGAACTCCGAGTCGCCTTTTGAATAATGTATGCACGCTAGGACAGTATCCAGTAGGTAGAGGGCACCTTCAATGACACACAATGCGCCCATTGCTAGGCCAACTTGCCTTTCTGAAGCTACATACAAGTAGTCGCTATCTTTCATATAGCCTTTCCAATAATGAAGAGCCGTTCCACCCACAGCTACCCACATAAATGTGCCCACAACATTCATTATTGTATCGGTTAATTCTCTGAAATCGGTAACAAATTTTATTCTCATTCTCTTTTAGTCTCATTTCTCTTGATTTGCTTAGCCACTTACTTCTTGTGCTTGGTAGTTCCAAATAAGTACGCAATGGTATGGCAGCCGGTATAAATGAAAAAACCTACCATTACCCCGGAGGCTACTATTTCGCAATCGGCACTTTTCTCTTCATTTAAATTCCATGTACCACCAATGCCTAAAAATTCACCGCCATCGCCAACACGATATAGAATTATTATGATTAGATTCAAAACCTGAAAGATTTGATCAAATATGAAATGCAAAATGTATGTTGGATACGAATAGTTGGAGATTTCGTAATTCCAATGCTATTCTGTTGAAAAACAATAACAAAAACAAAAAAGCCATTTTAACACGTTCTCCGCTTAATGAGGTTTCGTTTCTATTGCACATATACATATAAGCGTACATGTGTGTGTATTTTTGTAAAATAACAGAAGTATGACTGAGTCATTATAATTTCCTATTCTTAACGAATCAAAGAAAAAAAAAATTTGCCACTCCTTAAAAAAGCAAGTACTAACATGCACCAGTTTGGTATGAACGTGTAAGTCCCAGGCATTAGACATGTGTGCATAATTTACGTGCAAAGATTTTCGATTCGAAATTTATATACTTTTTTTTTTTTTGTATTTTGTTTTTCTCAATTATAATCATTGTTAATTTTCTTTTTGATTAATTTGATTGATTAATGATGTTGTAGCGAAATAAAAAGTGGAAGTGTAATTTTCGTTAATAATAAGTTTTTCTTTAAACGAATTAAAAAAAAAAAAAAAAGTTTAAAGCAGAACTTTGTTTGAATTAATTAAACTTGTCTCCAATGGCAATTAATGATGGAGAAATAATGCTTCTTCTGGGAAAAATAGTTTTTTAAATTTTTTTATTTTTTTTTTAATTTTTTATTTATTTATTTTTTTTGTTAATATTCATAATTATCGCATCTTGTCTTTCAAATTGAGATCGAGTATAGTATGTGTTATATTATCGGATAGTTATTCATTTCTTATGATCTTGCGAGGAACAATATTGGGCGGCAATACTTTCGACATTAAACAATCTCGCTTATCAGCAGAAGATTCTGTCTAATGGATTTCCCTTCGCCTCATACGCATGCATGCAAGCATTATTATCATTATTTGCTTTATTAGTGTAATTGTTGTTTAGTTTTATTTTTTAGTTTTTATTTTCTTGGTATATTAATTTTTTTTTTATTATTCTTATTAATATCATTAATAAATTTTAGGCACTTTATATTTTCGAATCATATATAGAATAACGTTTTGATGATTCACTTGTAATTATTGAATATCTTATATAAGTTTCTTTGCATTTCTTTAAATAATTGATTTAATTTCATAGGTTTCAACCTGTTTTTTTTTTTTTTTTTTGTAAACGTACCATTTTTAAGGCCTTGATAAATATCGAGGCGATCGTTTCAACAGATACCATATTTGTTCTTGTTGCTGCTTAATATTTTCGAAAGCTGATGAGTAAAAATTAAAAATGATTTTCAATACGTTTCGCTATGGTTTATTAACATTATAAATATATTTAATAAATGGAGGAACCTATGAAAATTTGTGGTAAAAAATCTGTTGTTCTTTGAAACTTTCAAAGCACATACTACTGATAAGATAAGATAAGTTATCTGCGCGTACAATCATTACAAATACAAAAAGGCCTCGTTGAAACAAGTGCAGTGCAAAGAAAATCGGGGAGAAAAAAGGAGATAGAAAGAAAGAAAGAAAGAAAGAGAGAGTGAGCGAGGGAGAGAGGGAGAGAGAAAATATCAATCAAGTATTCGCCTTTACATATTACTACTTATCTGATTTCTATATATATATATATATATGTGTGTGTGTGTGTGTGTGCAGGTTATGTTTTCATAGATAATCATATCAAATATTAAATCGAAACAAGTAAGAAAAGTATATTCGGTTGTCACCGCATCTTCCACACACATCGTCACCGTTATCCTTAAAAAGAGCAAAAAAAAAAAAAGGAAAAAAATGTAATTCTTATCGTCTTCAATATTGCGTGGTCTGTTTTCAGACTAAAAGTAGAAATTTGTATGCGATGCATGTGCAAAAAACACGGAAGGTAAACGTTCACAGCTTTTGTTGCATACATGTGTGAGCGTAACAGCCGTATCCTTCGATCCGTGTAGATCATTTTCAAATTCCTTTGCAAATTTATAGGCAAATTGCATTCGTTTTTACGAACGGAAGAATGCTTACCGACGTAGAGAATTTTGCCCATTTTCGTACAGGTACTACAGACTTCCCCATAGAATATACTTTCCGATTTTTGTATATTTATCGGCTGTAGTTTATGAGTATATTGACCAAAAAAACAATATTTTATTACTTTTGAAGAAGAGGTATTCTTGGTTTACGCGCTGCTGTGGGTGTGTCCTTCGAGGGATTTAGTCCAACGTTCAATATCAACCAAGAAGAAGAGCAGCAAGAAGACGATAGCTTAATTTTTTCGGCCAGGAGAATGTTTACAATAAACGTGATACAGACGGACAGATATACACACTTAAATCGATTCAAAATTTGAAGCTGATCGAGAATATATGTAGTTTGTAGGATCGGTGATGCTTCCTTTTCGGTGTTGCAAACGTTTTGACAAAACGAAAATACTAACTTATGCCCATAGATCTTTATAGATAGGTATGGGTGTGGATGAGTTGGAATTAGTGTCATATACATTTCGATAAAAAAAATCTCTCAAAACCTTTTCCCCATTCTTTTACTACAACGAATAATTCAAGTTATTGCTTATCTATGCTAAAAATTAGTGCAAAAATTATTCATTTCGTTATTTTATATATTTATATATATTTATCATTATTATTAGGATTTTTTTCGAAAAGACTTTTAGTTTACTTTGATGTTATGACGTAATTTAATATTCTCTTTTCAATTCTAAAGAAATGCAAAATGACATATGACTAACAGTCAGTTTACTGCTTATAAAAAAAAAAAAAAACAAAAGCATTGAAAACTTGAATTTATTCACATACGAAACATATATGTACATGAGTATGTTCGTATTGAAATTTATTATCGAACACCTTTGAAAACACTTAAGCTTCTTTGACAATTAATTCATTGATTGGATTTGTATGAGTGTATTGAATATTTGCAAAGCGTTAAATCCAACACCTATTCATTGCTATCAATTTCAGTCAACTAAAGCAAACTGTTGATCATTCATCATCCACTTGCAGTTTGCGTTATGTAACGTTGAGTGAGAAAGATCTAATGTAAATGACATGCACATAATTTACCATTTAATTATAAACAATTGAAATATCCGTTGGGAGGTAAACGGCGGCAAACACGTTTTAGATGTCACAAGTACCAAGTTTACGACTTCTTTGTGGGCATGCCAGAAAGCAGTTTGCGATCGTATTCAACATATATTTCCCTACAAATCTACTAAATACTAATTAACATAGTGTGTGTGTGTGTATGTGTATTTATGTGAATATTTGCAAAAGTGTTATTGAATTTTTTCTCCGACTACTAGAGGTCTATGAAAAGACGCATTCAGCTCACTTTTTCATTAATAATCAATCATTGAGGTAAATTTCGATTCAATAAGTAATCAGCCAGCAGCTGTTATTTATGTAATACGATCTCTCTGAAGTGTTTTCGCTTTTTCGATATTTATTATTTAATCGTATGCTCAAACACGAATGTCTTTTAAGCTTTTTAATGACGCTTTAGTCAGGTCAGCATCATTCGTCGCTATATTTTCTTTTTTTCCTACAAGAAATAAATTTTCCGTTACAAATGATACTTCGAGTCGTTACATTCCAAAATTCAACGAATCCAAATTGCCTGCTTAAGTTATTTTAGCATCGAAGAAGAAGGAAACGGTCTGAATTTTAAAACAAGTGCAAACATTACGGTCAGGCTAGGCCGACTATTAAACACACACCACCTACACCACATTGTCTAAAACAATTCTTATTTTTGCCATGGACGACAAAAAGTTGCATATTATTATGGGACTGTATATTAAAAATTAGACCTCTTTGAAAATGAAGTCTTACGTTCCATTAGAAGAGTGGACCGATCCGAATCGTTTTCAATAGCGTTGGTTTTTCGGTTAAAACACGTCACTGTACCAAATTTCATCAAAATATCGCGAAAATTTCGACCTGTAGTTTGAACACAAAGTTACATGGACAGACATCAGACAGACAGACTTAGAACAATTCAGATTATGATTGTGAATCGATCGCTATAATAAAAGGTGGCTCTATCTTAAGCGCTTCTACGTGTTACATACGTCTGCACTAACTTAATATACCGTGTACCACAATTGGTGTAGGGTATAAAAACAAGCAAGAATATTAGTCTGTTAGATACCTTACACCGCTTCCCCTAATAAAATTATACACTCTTTTTGGTAATAAAATTCGAAAAATTACTCATGATTTTTATGCAAAGGCGTACTTTTCATGAAAGTCCACACTTTGGAGGATGCCCCATAGATGACATGACGTGATCTAAATAAAACAAACTTTATTTCCTTTCTAAAAATTGTATTATTTCTCAGTTTCCGTCATAACAAACAAGAAATTAAATTTTCGTTTCGTAAAAGAGCCTGCTTTTCAAAATAACCCGTACATAAATATTGAGGCTAGAAAGTAGACCCATGCGATCCAAATTCGGTGCCGTTAATTTTTTTACTCAATGGATACTATAGACTAATTTTTATCATAAAATACGAAAAATTAAAGCATTTTCTGAAGGGCTTAATATTCATGAGAAATGTTATATGTAATGGAGTCCAACAACTAGATCCATGTGGTTCAGATACGTCCACTTCATGTTTATGTCAAATTATTATCTTGAGCAAATTTTCATTAAAAAATTAATAATTAAGCCTTTATGACATATTAAGTTTTACATTTCCTGAGAATCCCTATAGGACGTGGTATTCAAAAAATAGATGTGCGTGATCCAAATCCGTTTACACCACTTGAGGTACAGGGCATATTGAGTTCGTTTGGACTTAGGAATTCTTACGATAGACTCACCTTTTATTATACCGATCGATTCGGAATCATTTTCTGATAGATCTAAACTGGCCTGCCAGTCTGTCCGCCTATTGCGGTCTATGCGGGTTTTCATAAAATATATGTCTTTGCATGAAAATAATGTGTAGGTTTTGGTGTCGTTATTACCGAAACGAGCGAATAGTTGTACTGGGCAAAATGGTGTGGGGTATGGAATGGTCGGCTTTGTCCGCATTTACTTGTTTTTTTTTGTGATTTTGTTTATGAATGTAAATATAGATATAGCACCTGTGCTGAACTAAGTTTGTGCGGATGCATTTAACACCAGAAGATCTCAACCTGGACCTACCTGTTATTCTGCCATTTTCTAAATAGACCTAAACTTGTCCGTCCGTCGTTTACCTACTGTCCCATGCCCATGTATTCTTTTATTCAATCTATCTCCACCAAATTTGGTGTATTCATGTGTGTTGTCAGCACAAGGCTGAACCCTATTAAAAATGCACTGGATTCGATGACTCCTACGATTACTCCCCATACCATGCCTAAGTTTAAACGCATTGTTATATAAAAAAATTTCGATTTTTAAAATTTCTTGCTAACAATCGATTGGTAAAAGCTTATCGGCCTATGTATATATACACGAAAGATTTGGAACGGGTGAGGCAATTTTCGCGCTTCCTTACATATAACCGCTGCTGGGAAAACTGAAGCTTCATATGGCGAAATTGTCTAATTATCAATATTTCGGGGTGAAAACTGATCCATAAAGTTAGTTCGACATAGAAATGAACTGCACAAAATCTGGAGCACAGAATTATGTTTTTCGACTCTACACTACATAGAGGTTTATCATGAGAATTAAGCATTTATATGACATGAACGTTTAATTTTTGTTACTTTCTTGATGATGAAACTTATTCTATAACAGAAAGTTTGGCATAAAAACGAAAGAAAATCAAAAATCCACTACATTTGAATCACTTAGGTCAATGAATCCATTGGACCAAGACCGTAGAAAGTTTGCCATAACACGAAAATTATGTATATTTTCTGATTTATCCGTATCACGAAAATGTATGAATAATTGGGCGAAGTGGGGCAATGTAAGTAATTGTCGGCCTTGCGCGATTATAATATTTTTGCTTGCCTATATATAGACATACGAGGAAGGATTATAAATAGAGCAAGGGGTAAAGGAGGGCCGTTTTTATGCACTTTTAATTTTAAAGTAGTAACAATGTGAAGAGCCGGGATAGGTTATTCCCGGCTTGTATGCCATACCAACGTGGTTAAGGAACGAGAAATCGCTACAGCATGTTGTGCGGTATGGGGAAATCTCCAGCACAAGTGGGTCATAACGCGGAGAAAACCAAGTGGTTATGTTCAAAGACTTGATTAAAGATGGGTTAATCAGTTCCAGTATCCCCAAGTAGTATGCGTCGTGGAGGTATGTGTACATAAGCACATGACACCGTTGCTCAAGAACCTCAGAATTGTTCGGCGCACTCTTGTCACCTACCAGCGATTGACAGCCTTCACGTTAGATTTGAAACCTCGCTCTGTATTACACCTATACTTATGCTTACGGAGGCTCACGGCTACATCACTTCTTTTTTTTGATTAAACATTTTTTATTTATTTGACAACACAAACAAGTGGCCATTCAATATCGGTCAAAGTCATATATATAATTTCTTTTTTGAAAAGTTTCGTTTTGACCGTTGGATCCCTTAATAGATATTTCCATATAAAAACGTGTAAGTAAAGAAATGCTTTTCATACGTTTTAAGGGCGGAGACAAATAAGAAAACTTTGAATGAACGCATTGTCATTTCACGATACCTCCTAAATATTAAGTCCTCAATTTTTGATCGTTATTCTACTCAATTGTATTCGGTTTTGCATCCAAATATCTCTTATAGACTAAGTAAGTTAAGTGAGTTTTTACATATTTTGCCTGGATCCGTTAAACGCAATGGCAATCTAGGTCTGTTACTGTAAACTAAGAGCGCAATCAATCAACCAATTACTCACTGGAGATCACGGCAGCGTGAACACTCCAAAAATATATGCTACACGAACGGAGTGAAGAAATGGTTAACATACGCTGATCAAGTAATGAAAAGACAACGTGAATAGATCGCCTGTTGGTGTGACAATCAGCTGAGGTACAGTCTCATGAATTTTCTTCATATAAAATTTTAACTTCATATATATTGACATCACTGGATCGCTTGTAATAGAAACGTATAATTAAAGTTGCGTCTTTCATACGTTTTTCTAATGCGTTATATACATTTTCTGTTATATCGGATTTTAGTATCAAATATTAGTCAAATTTTATAATCGTTACTGTTTCTCCATGACCGAAAATATGATTTACATTTACAATTTTAATACTATAAAGACGTAACAATTATGAATTCTCTTAATACAATTTATCGCTCCGTTGATATTGGAGATAACGAAACGTCTATAACATACGTGCCAAGGGTGACTGTCGAGATTTGAGAATTTTCTTCTCAAAAACACAACAAACATAATCTTGATCATATGCAAAGTTACAACTTGAAATGTAAATCATATATCCGGACAACTGAAAAACTATTCATTTTTATGAAGACTATATAGAATAGAATATGATTTTTAAAGGAAATCTATGAACAAAACTTTGTTCGTCGAATAATTCTCTATAGTTTCAATAACAACGCTCGCAACAAACGTATTGTCAAATGAATTGCCAAACTACAGTAAGACGGAAAAAAAACTTTGTAATATTGTTTCATAAATAGGAAAAATTATTTTTGAAAGTATGTCATGCATAGATATGGGCTTTGAAGTTATCAGGTCATTTCTCATGGAACGAATGACCTTTAATCGATTTGTAACAGATACAGATATGTGTCGCACAATTATTTTATAATTTTTCTTTTTTTTTATCTAAACTTCATTTTATATCCACGTAATATTTTAGCGTATAACCAGTTTTTATTTTTGTATAACTATGCAAAAGAAAAAAAAAAAACGGATAAAGGAGGGAAAAAAGCATAATGCAATCTACAAAAAAATCAAGTTCAATAGTTCAGTTAAATAAAATAACAAAGAAAAGTAAGCCATTAAAAAATAAAAATAATAAATTGATAAAACATATATATACATATATACACATATATGTGTATATAGATAATTTATGTACCATATATACATGTATTGCACAAAGTTTACGCAATATAGCCTTAGCGTAGTCTAGTATGTTTAGAGTCCCTATACATTGTATACGTATGTTAGTCAATTCCTTTCTGAACGTTTAAAACTGAAATGCAGACAGACGCATGTCTACTCATACTATATATAGATAATATATTTACTCAGATATCAGCGATTAATTCCTTCTCTCCTATGATTCTTTTTATGTTTTTTCTTTTTCTTTTATTTATTTTTATTCTCTTCTCTGTTTCCTTCTAGTGTTTTCTTTTTTTTTTTATTCATTTTTTATTTTGTGTGTTTACTCTCAAGTGTGTTTGTACATTTTTGGCATTAAAACGTGTCTGAGATACGTTGCTTTTCGGGATGACTCATAGCACTGATACGAGACGTCAGTTGATCGTCGTCGATGTCGTGTTTATAAAAAATTTATATACAAAATGCATTGAAAACTGAATACATACTTAATTTATAGTTTCTTATATACATTTAAGAAGAAGATTCAAAATTACACACATATAAATATGTAGATAGGTCTATATAAACGTTTCGGGTCAATAAACATACTCTCGGCTTACTTGGCTGACAATCAATTTGTTTAATTTACCGAGTGGTAGTTAAATCATTTGTAGGCACTGGAGATGCGCTCTTTACTAAAAATCCCGCCAAATAGTAATCGTATACAAAATTGTATAGAAAAAAAAAAAATTCATAAAAACATGTTCCCTTACTCTCTTCAATTTCATTCTCTCTCAATTTTATTCTAAAAATGTTAAAATTGCTACCGATTAGTCAAAGGTGGCGCTGTATGCACATTTAATTTCATATAAAGCTCGCTCGTTCGTTCTTATGCGTGCGCTTCAAAAAAGGACAAACGAGAATAAAAAAGCAAAAGTTCACAAAAGTAGTGAAAGCATAGAAAAGAAAATAAGAGATTTTTTAAGTTTACCTAATGGATTATATGAAATTTTACAAATTTTTTATATCACATTAACGAACAAAGCGACGGTACACTAAATTTTACAATATTTGCCATATTAAGTTAAATAAATCGTACGTATTAAAGTCTACCCGTACGAAATTTTACAACCAATCAATGACAATAAAATACACATATATAGAGACGTTATTCGTTACTTCCGATTATTATTTAAAAAAATATGATTTTACGCAAATTTCATTATTACACTCTACACTACTTGTCGTACAGGGTATATTATTAAGTTACTGAGCACATAGGTAACACGTAGAAGGACTTAAGATAGACCCACCTTTCATTTACTATACCGATCGAATAAGAACCGTAATCTGAACTGATATAAACCTGTCTGTCCATCTGTGCGTTTAATGTCTGTCCACGTAAATTTGTGTTCAAGCACAGGTCGAAATTTTTGAGTTATTTCGATTAAATATAGTACAGTGTCATGTTTTGGCCCAAGGACGAATGCTATTAAAAATGGTTTAGATCGGTGCACTTTTTCGCCTACTTCGGACTTATTGTAAAAAGTCGTTATATGGAAAAAAATTTTAATTTTCAAAATTTAGTAGCAGTATTTCGGTATTCTAAATTGATATCAAAAATTGGGATCGGCTGGAGCAATTTTTGAATCCCCGATCATATAATGAAAACTGAAATTCCTGCGGCAAAAAGCTACAATTTTCAATGCTTCATGATGAAAACTGTGTCATAATAGCAATTCAAAGTAAAGAAAATTAACTGCACCAAATGTGGACCATCTCGGCCTATTTCTTGGATCCTACCGTGATAAGGATTGTCACGAAAATTGATCCTTTGTAGAGCAGAAAAGACCAAGTTTAATATGTGGTGATGACAATTGATCCATAATAGTAATCTCATACGAAAATGAGCTCTGCAATATTTGGACCACGAATACTTGTACTACATTAGGTTGCGTTTTGTGCCCGTTTCTCCATAAAGACGCAGGTAAAAAATATGCCTTTATATAGAAACAAGATACAATTGTTGTGTTCTATAATGAAAATAAGAATTGTGTTGTACAGTATAATGTAGGGTATTTAATGGGCCGCCATGCCCAATTATAATCTTCTTATTTGTTGTATTTAGAATTTCATTATATTTGAGCTTAGCATTGCAAACAAAGTCAGCGAATGAATGCTTAGTAAAATGACCGCAGGCATCGTAGACATCAAAAGTGAATGAATTTATTTAAAATATTGAAAATTCATTTAATTATATTTCTTTGTTAATCAATTCAATGCAATTCAATGCAATAATGTGTTTACATAATGAGATGTTTAATGATATTCAAGCCATAAACGTAATTTAAGTTTCTTTCAATTCCTTTTTTTTTTTTTGAAATATTTAATTATTATGCTTTATATGTGTATGCACACGCCCATATATAGCGAAATAGTGTTATAAGAAAAACAATTTAATTAATCTTTGAATTTTCAATTAAAATTTTCATGAACAGTTAGTTAGTTAATCATGATTATCGGTTAAATAATTTACTGCATGAAAGAAGAACATCTTGATTACGTTGATGTAAGTCCTCTAGAGCTTTCGTGGTGAAATTGCTTACACGAAAATATTCATCTTAAAAGTTAATTATAATCATGAAAATATGTTTAAATACATGCGAGGTGTGACTTTTTATTTATATTTGATCGATTTATATATCTATTTTGTCCCCTCCAAAGTAATTCTCTTGAGATGTATTGCGCTTGTGGCAGCGTTTTTTCCAATTTTCGAAGCACTTCTGATACGTGATTTTGGGAATGGCCTTGACCTCTTTATCGCCTTCACGAGTCTTTCCGCTGCCCGAATCTGAGGCATAATTACGTTGTTGTTTTTGCCTAAAAAAAATGACGCACAAGTAAATTCAAAAGTTAGAAACTTTGAAACAAATTTCGTTGCCCCACATTTCACGGCCAAAACACATGAAAAACAACTGCATGGCATGAGCCAAACGATATGTCCGACATCCTCGGCAATTTGTCGAATGGCGACTCGACGATTCTTCATCACAGTTTTTTTCACTCTTTCAACGTTTTCATCGATTATTCACATGCTGGGGCGTTCAGCATGGTCATCGTCATTAAAATCAGCTTGGTCTTCTGTGGAAAGCTTAAATCACTGGTAAGACCTTTTTTTTTTTTTTACTCCAAGTATACTCACCAAAGCCCCCAGCCAAAATTTTAAGTAAGTTTGAGCATTTCATTTAATGCATAATTTTTATGCACACCCACAACCCTTCTAACCTATAAAATGCAAAATGGCTAATAATGTCAATGTCAATGTCGAAGAAAAGAAAGAAATAAGGCTGAGCTAATATCGCAGAAATTGTGTCGCTCAGGTTTTCCCTCAAACTTGATTGATTGGTTGTCCTCCCTCCAAGAGAGCCATATAAAGCCTATTAATACTAAATTCTTCTTCTCCTTTACAGAAACTCCCATCTCCCTTAGCCGAATTGAAGAGATTCGGTGACAGCGTCGTTTTTCAATTCTGTGGTGACAAATCAAACGAAAAGTGATAAGATTTTATTTGTGAGAGGAAATTTATTTGCTAGTACGAGTATTTTCGTGATCGACGTAAATTGGAGAATAATGGTTCGTTCGTTTATTCTTGGCCTTGATTACAAAGTTTCCTTAAATCCACGTTATAATAAAATCAGATCTGCCTTTGCCTTCGTCAAAATATTGTTCTCCGGGGTATTTGCTGATCCCTATTACACAAAAGGATTATCTTATATGGCAGCTTAGCTATGGCAGCAAATTTTTGATAATTTCTTTGCGCATCAATTCTTAATTTTCTTAATTAATTTTATTTCGTATAGTGTTCGTACCATATCTTTGCCAGATGATCGTTATGTAAAGTTAAATCGCAACATCTAGATGGCCATTAAGATGTCAGACTGTCGTGAAAGCAATCCGAACCGAAACGTTCAACTTTAATAACTCAATGTCTGTAGCTGTTTTTTATCTATCGTGCGTCATGAGGTTGATATTTTTGATTCATAAATTATATATGATAGTTCGAGCAATGTTGTGTTCTTTACGAGCGTTTCTTTGTCTACTAGGCCCTCGTTGTTTAGCCCAAACATAGCCACTTTCACGAAGTTGTCTCACTAATCTTTGAATTATTGACCCATTGAGATGATTTGCAATGTCTCGACCTTTGATAAATCCTTTGCCTGTGAAAGTAAACTCTTCGCAGATTCCCTATATATATCGTCAAATTTATTCATCGTGGCACTCTTGTGCTGGCCATGTTATGCTTAAAATATGAAGACATTTCATATTCGATTCGTTAATAAACTTAATAGTGATGATTAACTAACATGGTTCCCTTGTTAGCCGTAATCCATTTAGGCTGTATATGCGCTTCCATGCTTGTTCGCTAAAAAACGACGCATAGTTAGGTTTCTGCAACTAATACATCGGAACGTCAATAGTTTCCGGGACAGTTTCCGCAATTACTTCATCATTTCGTTGAAGCAGCATACTGAGTATTTCCAAGTCCGCTTGGGGCTAAATATGAAGAATGCGTTGGTCGTGGCCGCCATTCGAACTTCAATTCATGCAATCTTGCTATTATGTCCTTAAACTTACAGCATGGCGTGTGCCGGTTTAACTAGACGTGGTACCGACCGCGTCCGGAAACAACTTTCTCAAGCTCAAATTGCGATTCAGAACAATAACTACGCAATGTCTTTTGATATTTTCAGGACATTAGTTGTCTACTGCAAGTTCACTTTACTTTTAATTACTTAATTCTTTCATATTTTCTGCTTTGGATGCTCGCAAACTTTATACATATATAAGAGTAATTATAGTAATTGTTGTTTTCAACGTTATTTGAGGAATCAGCAGTATGCGAGCAGCGTCGTTTAAACGAGTGTAAGAATTGACATTCGCATGAATCGCATGAAAAGCTGATTTGATATATCTACCATGATGCTATGACTATTTTGCCATTCAATTAGGCCAACGACATTATAAGTGAACGCATCCTTGCGCTATCTTGCAATTAAATGTCGTATACAAGCTGATGGTTCACATTAAAGAACTCAACCGAATAAAAATGTTTTTTTTGTTTGTTTTTTTTTTTTTTTAGAGATACAAGTATAAATATCACGTTTTGTAAACAATTGCCTACATCCACGGATACGTGTAAGCTTCCTTGCATTGCATTTGACTACACACACAATGATGTATATGTGTAATAGTGATAATAATATTATATAACTGCATTTGCGCGCATTTACGTGCCGGTCTTGTATTTGTTCGTTCCAGAGCAGCAGCGAGCGTGTGAAAAGTGTATTGTCTACATAAACAAAACATGTAAGGAAAGCTTTTATGAATGAAAGTTTCATTTGTTTACAAACAAAATTGAACGCAAGCACGCTTGCAAGAGTGAGATAAAGATGATATGAGAGATAGGGAGAAGAAGAGTAAAGAGCTTTTCTTTTTAAATATACAATCACTACGTTACGAAAGAGAATATGTTACGGGCTAAAAAGAGTCCAGAAAGTACTCTTCGCATAGCAAAAATAAATCAAAAAAAAAACGGTTTAAATTATGTTTAGAAACTATATGCGACTTATGAACCCTATCGTGCGTATTATAATCATATAAGAAATACAAAAAAACTATTCATAGATGTACATAAGTAATAGGTTTTTAGAGATCAAAGGCCTGACGCAAATACAAATGAACATTGTTACTTATGTATGTACGTACATATCATAGAAATTGTAAGGCGTAAAAAAAGGTGTTTATTGAATATTTATCGAATTTATCTCCTTGCAAAAGGTATGAAACCGATCCCGCCTCTTAATTTCATTTTCTATATAATTTATTAATTTACGAAGATTCGTCGTCTTTTGCCAACTATGTTGTTTCCTATGACAATCAAAGCTTTGGTTTTCGTAAAAGCTTTTTTGGAAGCCTTTGTTGTTGTGACTTCCGTTCAGTTATCGCCTTTTTTATATTCAAAAGGCGAAGAAGTCCTTTTAAAAGATATGCATTTTGGCAAATTCACATTAGTTCATGACGAACCGTGATACTAAAAATAATGCTGACAGCATTAAGAGTAGAGTAACAAGAAATTAAAAAACTTAAAAACAAACAAAATTTCCAGAAAACATTTTCAAAAACGAAAAAAAAAAAAAACAAATTAATTGTAACTGAGAAATCGAAAAATATTAAAAAATCAAAAGTGGAGAAGAAGAAAAATTGAATGAAAGGAAATAGTAAAAAGAAAAAGAAGAAGAAAAAAAAAACAAATTTTAAGAAAAAAAAAATCAAATAAAATAATTCTTAAATAATAAGAAATTTTAAAAAGGAAAGTTTTAAAAAATATATTTTAAGAAAAAAATACATAAGAAATGCAAATAAATTAGAGATCAAGTCTTCTGCAAGTGTATTGAAATCGAATGAATTCGAATAAAGATTAAATTTCCGCAATTAACCGCCGGTTAGTATGCAATTTAGCATTTTTCTGGCATGCAATGGGATATGTCGGAAGATTTGCTCCGATTCATCTTTATATACGCAATTATTGAGATGTGAGAGAAGTTTGTGTTCAAATATACTTAGCTGGTAAACTTGTAAAAGTCTTTGACCTGGCAGCGCACTTCTTTGCGTAACTTTATTTATTTATTTAGTTTTTTGTTTTTTTTGTAAACATGAGTGTATCTCGTATTTGTATGTTACGTTGACACGTACGTATGTATAGTTTTCAATTTGTATATTTTATGAAGAATTGTCCACTACTCCAATGGTTATTTTCATGTGACTACATGCAGTTTAAAAGTTCTCTTCCATTCAATTGTGTTGCTATTATGGCCGTTAGACAACTTTTCTTTTCTTTTCATATTCTTTTCATTTTTTTTTTTGTTTTTCTACAAAAGACGACACGTGCCTTAACTTACCCATATACACGTATATTTGTATGTAAGTACGAGTTTTATTTAAATTTTTTTCTATGTGTTGATTGTATTCTTTTGTTTTAGGCCAAGTGTTAGTTATCACAGTTCTTTCAATTACATATAAGCAATATGTACGACACATTGTACGTACGCCTTAATAATTTGCTTGTGCTTGCAATACTAATTTCTATATTCTTTGGCCTTCAAAGCGTATGATTTGACTTAAAAAAAGGAAAAGTTAATTGATTATGATATCATGTTTGATATAAGTGGGGCGACAATAAGAATAAGAATCACAATAAATGTGGGCTTTATTCAGCATAAATTAAATCCCTAAGCGCTTTAATAAAATATACTGATCGACTCGTATATAAGATTCTGTTAAAAATTAATTACCTTATGTACATGCATGTATTTTTTTTTGCTCAACTTCAGTCATTTTCTTCTTTTACACATACACTTACACACGTAGCGTTCAAACAGAAACACCTCCCGAAAACAGAAATCGATGAGTTTATTATTTACAATTGAAGATCGACGTTCCTAAGAATACTTGACTGTGGCGAAAGTGATTATTTTTCATAAAAGTTATCGAGAAAACGGGACGGACAGACAGACAGCTAAGCAATTCCATAAAAACGATTTACTCTTCCCTACACAAAATGTTTAGTATCTTACGATCTACGAGTGAGATGAAAATCTCTCTAAAAATGATCAAATCATCCAGTAAAGGTAGCATTTTAATGGACGATTCCAATGAAATAATAATTTTTTTGTTTCTTTTGCTCTTTTTTCTGTGTGTGGTTTTCGATTAACAAGCGGCCTATGTTCGCATCGAATTTCTTATGAAAGAAATTTAAAAATTTTGATTTTCGAACGAGAGAGATATCAACGTAAGGTTTTTAATCGTTTGAATTGAATTCGTGTATGCCTACTGCCCTCCGCAAGATCAGTTATAGAAGGCTTAAGCTAGAAAAATTTTTTCTTTCGTTTAGTTTTACAGATCAGTGGTCCTTGTGGTCAAAACTTTAAATGTTGTATTTTTGTAAAAGCACTATAGTGTGTATGTGTAAACTCTTATGGTTGCATCTGCTATGATTAATGATCAATGAGCAAAAAAATCCATTTCTTTTTTTTTTTTAATGTAACGAATCACTTAGGGCATGTCAAGAAGTGGGGAAAGGCATTGACCGCACCCTAGTGGGTATATATCTCGAAATGGTAGGTGTTATGCCTTTACCGACCAAGCATATCCGAGATAGATAGATGATTCTCATCTACGTGGCTTGCCTAGGCAACTTAGTAAAGTAGAGAGAGAGCACCCATTTAATGTTTTACTGTAAGCGCAAGAATGTTATTCTTTAAAGCCACTCGGACCGTTTTTTTCTAGGTTTTCGGTGGGAGTATAAAAAAACCAGGTTAAAACAGAATTTAATATATGCACGATATACGTTCTTTGCTTGCCCATGCAGTGACATATATAATGTGACTTGAATCTGATGCTCTTTTTTTTGACTTTTGTTTATTGGGCGACTATTAGTTTTAGATTTTTATCGGACGGGCGTAGCTCCATCAAAGCAAGCTTCTAAACCATTTCGTTTTTCAATCGAACGCCATTTGCTGGGATTAGCATAGTAACAAATTAAGCATATCCCTCTTGTCTTTGGCATTGTGAACAGAACGTGCGGCAATTACGTCAATTAAAAGAAAATTCTAAACACTTCGGTGAAAGTCTTTTTAGATATACAAAGTTCTGAATAATATAAAACCCTTATAAGCCACGAACGTAAAGCGTAAGTTAAAATAGAATTAAACCGCAAGAATATTTTTATCGGCGATGTCTGAAACTTTTACACCTTTACCCTAAATGAAAAAAAAAAGACCGTAAAAAATCAAATTCATTCTTGTCCAGAATTCTTGTATAGAATCATCCATTTTAAATATCAACCTGTCTGCTTGAACTCGTAATGTTTTATTCAAATTTGAAGATGATATCTTCATTTTCGCGCTCCACAGAGCATGCTTGTTGTAGACAGACACCCAGCCCAGCAGACGAGTAGACAGACAAGGCGGCACGCCTAGATCAAAATTTAATACTTCTTAAGTATATATCTATATATATATATATATCTATGTATATATAGCTATATATATATATATATCTATATATATAGGATGTCTAAAGAGTTTTGCTGAAAAAAATTAAATTTTGCGGGGTTGGAATCTTTTATACCAATGACCACTTACCCTAAAAAAAGACAAAAGAAGTAAATGAATAAAATTCTTATGCTCTATAATATGGAGTGGGCGGGGGAGTTAATTTCTTCTATTTTCAAAATTATAGTTTTTGTTGTAGAGGCATGTGAGTTGAAAAGTTCAGGTCAATTCCAAATTCTTTTGCAACGTTATCGGCGATATCTTCATTTTCGCTAACGGGAACATGTTTACCAAAAATACTACAAAGTTACGCAAACAGACAGATTTACAGACCAACAGGCGGACATGTTTAAGTGCATTCCGAATTTGAAATCGGCCAAGAATTTGTATACTTTATGGGATTTTTGAAGCTTGTTTCTGTGCGTTATAAACAATAACCAAACAACTCGTGATTAGGGCTCTATGCTCTTCTGGCTGCCACAAATGTTATAACACAAGCAGTGCGATAACTTTTCCTGCAGAGACAAAAAATTTATTAGTAAAAATTTTTATTGCATTAACTTGGAGAGAATCAGTTAATTGTTTTACGAATTTGCAATTCATGCATATTTCATTCATTCACTTTTCTCAATTGATCAACAGCAGTGTACACAGTCGCAGCCATTTGCAGTTTTTATATTCTGCGCGACAGAGTTTTCTCGCTACGCACCCTAAAAAAAAAAAAAAAAAACTACGCAATGTAGGCACAAGTTGAAATTTGTAATCAGACAATGCCGCCTATTAATACCCTACAATAGCTCGCATACTGCAAGTCTTCGCCTATCTTTATCATAAAATATCAAAAGTATATCACATCGCACAATAAGCCTGCGATGTGACACATATATGGCAACACTGTGTGACTTCTGAATAGCCTTCAAACGAAATGTCAAAATTTGATGTCCGATCATTACTTTACACATCACAGTTGCTTAGTGCGACTGCTTTTCTCGTCGTCACATCTTGTTTCCACATAAAGACTTAACTTTTAACATTAGACAATCCTTAGATAAAGAGGGTTGCGCAGTGCACCTATATATGATACAAATTTGTCACAGTAAATTTATATGTTAAGTCACTATTTTGCGCATTGCGCAACTTTTATCACAAAACACTAATGATAAATGTGTGGTACTTGATCAGTGGCATCTATTGGTGAAAATGATTAACTAATGCGAATTATTATAATGCGTAACGATTAAGTTCGATGATTTTGTGCCTTTCTTTATATAAAATCCCCCCCCGTTCCAAAATGTCGGTTTTTTTTTGTTTCAATGGTTTGAAAGGTGGTGGTTTTGATGTCAAGGACAAAAAATGTCAGTGAGGACTAAAAAAGTGCAAAGAGAATGAATTGCAAGACTTATTGGGTGAAAACCCATCCCAAGCTCTCAAAGAACTTTAGAACAACAACAAGCGGTTGATGCATCAACTGTCTCTAGACGTTTACAGGCGATGGGGAAGATCTAAAGGGAAGGGAAAATAGCTACCATACGAAATGACCGAAACTGCCAGATTGAACCGTTTCAGCATCGCGGTTTCATTCCTTGTCAGGCGAAAGAGAAGAAGCAGAGTTTTCTGTTGCGTATTGTCACTGGCGATGGAAAGTGGGTCTACTACGACAATCCCAAGCGCAAAAAGTAATGGGCTTGTCTAGGCTAGGCATTCACACTGACATCGAAGCACGGAATATTCACGGCCCTAAAGGGGCTGTGTTGTGTCTATGGTGCAATCGGCAGGCTATATATATAGTGTGTTAGGAACTGCTAAAACCGAATAAAACTCTTACTGCAGATGTCCACCGAGGTTAATTGAACAAATTGCAGGATGTATTGTTGAAAAAACCTCAAGCAATAGCGGCTAATAGATGCAAAAGCATCCTCTTGTAACACTCGGCAAAACATTGCAAGAGTTGCCAGGGTTCCACTATTGCAGTTCGAATGGGAAGTTCTGCTATACTCAAAGTACTTACCAGACATAGCTCCTTCTGATTACTCCTTGTTCAGATCGATACAAGCAGCATGGCTTGACTGGCATGCGGTTTCGAAATGTTGAAGAAGTGCGAAAATGAGTCGATGATTGAATCGCTGCCAAAGCAATATAAGTTCTTTCGACACGATATTGCCATGTTGTCAGAAATATAGTAAAATGTTGTGGAAAATTATAGAAAATATTTTGATTAATTTAATAATCAATAAATCGGTTTTTCAAGTGATCAAGATGATCAAAATGTATTCAAGCAGGGTTATTTTTTGTTCGACGGTTCCACGTGTTAAAGTGTTCCATATTCATTTAGTACGACAAGGCAATATTGCGAAACATTAAAGATGGATTTGTTTTTCGCATTAAGATGTTTTTGAAATAGAGCTTTATGTGTGGAGAGTATGGGGTTGTAAAACCGGGTCGATTCGATCCATTTTAGTAGCGTTCATGCCATGCTGCATTAAATTTCATCAAGATATCTCGCAAATTTGCGATTTGTTAGTTCAACAGAAATATAAATGTTGAGACTTTAGAATGCATAGACGCTTAAATGCATTATAGAAAATCGTCTAAATTCATATATACGCATTTATTTATTTATTTATTTATTTATTCCACTTATACAGAAACTCAACTAAAACAAACGACAGCCGAGTTCAAATGACTCTTAAAGTAAACCTTAAATTAATTATTATTAAAAAAACTTAGTATAAGTACAATAAAACAAATAAAAGAAAAAAAGAAAAAAAAGCATGTACACAATTAGCACAGAGCCACACCCATAACCGGTACAGAACCTAGTTGTACCCTAAGCCATCGCAAACATGCATAAGCTTGGCAACCGATAATAGTTAACAACATTAATTTTCGAATCATAGTGGCTTTTTAGGATTAAGAACTAGTTTAAGTACGACGTTGGCAAATCTCGTGTATTAAGCAATGTTGCTTTAATGGACTTTAAAGAATCCAATAATGAACAAAG